>JASSUY010018926.1:0-13383 GCA_032466535.1 Forpus xanthops | reverse complement strand
AGGGAAGTTGTGAATGCTCCATCGCTGGCGGTGTTCAAGGCCAGGCTGGACAGAGCCTTGGGTGACATGGTTTAGTGGGAGGTGTCCCTGCCCACAGCAGGAGGGTTGGAACTAGATGATCTTAGGGTCCTTTCCAACCCTAACTATTCTGTGATTCTATCAGAGAAATAAAAAACAGTGCAGGCCATTCAGATGTCTATACAAATCCAGTCCTCTGAGACTTAGACATGCATATCTAAGGGTAACATACCTGACAATGAAAGGAAGGTTTGATTATTGTAGTAAATCTAAAAGCACCCTCAAAATCCCCACTTTCACTACTTAAAAACCTCCCATTGACACCCTGCACTTCACTAGGTGGTCTCCATTTGCTGTTAAATCTTCTTGGCATTCCCAGTAGAACAGCGTTGTTTGTGGTGAGTCCTTATACTCTAGTCATGATTTTAAAAGAAGACATTTCTAGATTGGAAAACAAAGAGAACAACAAGAAAAACAAGAAACATCTAGATCCATGCATACCAGGCATCAACAGCCACAGCACTCACTGAGTAAAAGCCAGGGATCACTTTAATTAGTTAAACCAGCTCAATCTGTTAGTGAGAGGCACAAGAGAAGATCTAACCCTACTGAACCAAGTCTGCTCCCACTGATAGATACTGTTAACAGTACAGAGTTTAGAGACATTAATAGCTACTTCCTCACTTGTAGTAGCCACAAAGGGTTTAATTGAGATATTTGTCCAATTTTTGAAATTACTATCCACTGTAAATATCTGTTTTCCTCTTGTTCCAGGAGGCCAAGCGATGCTAAACAACCCAGAACATTACTCTTCACTTCTAGAGCTTGCTGGTGTTATTTGGGGGGTTCTGGTTGTTTCAATTTATTATTAATCAGTTACATTATGCCTTGCAAAATGTACCTCTGTAAGTTATTTTCATAGCACAACTCAACTGAAATCCTGGCTGCATGATAACAATAAAACAAGCCTACAAAGTTACAGACAGATAATACCTACATTACCTACAGGGGAAAAGGACAGGGATTGTAATAGCAGAGCATTGTTTCTTGTCTCCCTTTAAAGGTTAAAGGTGTTACATACAGACCTTGCAGTTTGGCAGCTATACTTCAAAACAAACAGAAAATATTCTGTTCTCTGCTACTATTTCTATATGGAAAGGTCTCATACGCAATGCAATGGATTCACAGCAGGTCCTTTGAAAACACTGTACCTGTAGCACTTTGAGCAAACAGGGGACTTCAGAAGGAGAAAAATGAATACAACAAGCAATCCAAACAAATTTTAAAATAATTTCACGAATGGTTTCCCTTTCAGGAGGATAAAAAACTCCGCTACTCTCTAAAACACTCAACTGAGAGCTGACTTATTAGGCAAAAATTAGTGTCCATTCAACCATGAAGAAGACAAGCCATTATACGCTGAGAGAGATCAAACTGACATCAGCTACTGTACATCTTGACACTTACTACATAATCAAAGCAAACTCTGCTATGTGCGACTGATCTAATGTACCTGTCAGTTGTCACCATCTCTGCTCAGATGAGTTTGTGTGCCACCTATATGCATGGGATGAAACAAATAAATAAATTGCAATGTTATCTCTTCAAGCTGCTTACACAGTAAGGGGAGAGTGCTTAGTATTCTGTAATGGAGTTAGGAGTAATTTACTGAGAGATAATTTCTTTTGGACCAAAAATCTCTTGCCTCCCGTAGAGCAGACAAATAGAGCTATCTAACAGGAAATGGGGCATGATAATATTGCTCTTTAAATAGAACTAACAAAATGGAAATACAATAGGCATTACAAAATATACAGCTAACAGTTATCAAAACCTTGGATGTTTTTATAGTTATTTACTGCAAGAGATTGTATTAGCTGCTCCAGCCCATTTTAATACAAGAAAAGTTTAACTTTTTTTTTAAAACACTTAAACCTCTGAAGGAGTCATCTTGGGTACCTGGAGAAACTGAGTATAAGGAGAAAAAAACGCATTATTGATGAAATAACAAAAGATTCATCCCCAACAGTGGTGCACACAATGGACTACGGCTGTAATAGCATTGATGGTTTAATCATCCAGGACTAACCATCCTGTATCTGAACAGAGCTGCAGCAGGGTGCACAGGCTGGGACACTCGCCTGGGACTTGAAAGACTAATTCTATTTCTGACTCTGTCCCTGTAGCTCCACAAACATTCCATTGTTTTGCCACGCTTTACCCTGTCTGCAAAGTACAGCCTTCTTAGGGAGAGGAGCATCACTCACTCTGCTACTTTACAGCAGCACCAGGATCCCAAGCTCAGCACTGCTATAGCGCAATCCCTGACATAAGTCTTTTCAGAAGTGATTGCCTGGGCTCCCTCTCAACTTGCAGAGCTGATTTTTCCTGGCAAAGCCAGGAGGGGCCAAGTCAGCAGAAGCAGTGGAATCAAGACTCGAGGAATGCTTCTCACAGCACTGTCGCTTATATATATATATATACATATATATCTCATCCCTTCTCTGCTGCTCTGTGTAAAAAGTCACAGATTTCAGACAGCAGAAAGCTCTGTCATGGCACTGCAAATCTGATTCCTAAACAGATCGAGGCAGTAGACATCCTTACTGTAGCAGAAGTCTTTTTTCTGTCATGTTCTCACCCCCTCCCCCCCAGCCTTTCTCTTTAAGCCATGCTTCCAGCACCAGTTCCTGAACTTCAAAGGAACAAAACAAGCCTAGAGGACTGGGAAATTCACTATGGCTCCTTGCTTAGAGTGGTGCTCATAAGAACTTGTCAACTCTCCTCCAGATTGCCAAACACAGCCCTTCAGCACAGCACACCCCTGCCCCTTGCCTGCAGCCCCAAAGACAGTAACCAAAGTCCTACTGGACAATTAAATTTGTGGAGCTGATTTTAGGAGTAAATTTACCATTTTTTCCGCTTGATAAATAAACTGTCACTGTAGTAAAAAGTGAAATGACTGTAACCACCCAAACCCAGCTCACTCTGCAGCCTAGGGTCCAGCTGAATCTCCAGCCACCAAGAATGTTGCTTTATAACAACATGTTCAAGGCACTCTGTGCTGAGCTCCTTTCCAGAGCATCTCTTTTGTCCTTCTGGTCAGTGTCAACTTCCTTCTCAAGGAGTTTTTTCAGTTCAACAAAATATATATCAATGCTGGATTCTCTGTGAAGTAGAAGAGGTGGGAAGATTCTCTTCAGAGGAAGATTATCTTAAATATTTCACTTTTCCAAGTAGTTGTGTGAATACAGGGAAGAAATACATAACTTAAACACAAGGAGTAACTGACCCAGAAGTGATTAGCATTAGTGTAAAGCTTTCAGACCCTTTTTCATCTTATTGATTCTAAGCAGAATAAATCCGCAAATGATAATAGGGCTCAATTTAAATTACCTACAGCAAGTGCTGCTTTTCAGCTCTCATCAGACAATCATGCTGTTCAATCAGCTCCATTCTGTACGTACAAAGCAAATTAATGTGTATAAAACAGTCGTAACTCAGGCCAGTTTTCAACAGAAGAATCTTTTATGTAGCATAATACTGCCTTTTATTGACATGCTTTTAATTGAACTTATAATGCTATATCCACAGTCTACCTAATTATAGCAGAAAATACATACATCTTTCAAAACACTGACCATACCTTTCTGTTTGTGAAGTTTCCAGAAACTTTACCAGGGTAGAGAATGATGTTCTCAGTTAAGCCCAGATTTGTGTATAAACACTAATGGGCATGAGAAGACATTTCTGAGCCCATCACAGCCAAGCAGCACCTCAAGGATGATTACATGAGCACACTGAATTGTTCAGGCTGGTTCCTCACTCCTTGAAGCCAACCTGTGAACCTGCCTCTCCAAGTCAGAAGACACTGCAGTATGTGACACTGACAGAGAAGCCTCCAGTCTGGAAGAGTTGTTTAAGCAACTGGTTTCTGTTTCAAAAAGGGATCTTTAGTGTGTCTTTCTTAACTTGTGCTGTTCATTTTAGCAGGAAATAGGCACATCTGAGGAAGCCAGGACGCTACTTTAAAGGGTGAACTCCTGGTACAACAGAAGCAGCAACAACAGGAAATAAAGAATCAAAGGTGAACTCTGGCAAATACTTCTGTATCAATCCAAGATAATTGCCGGTGGGAATACCTTTGCATGGTCAGCGATGCTGGGTTAGGGGAGGTTACTTGCCCTTGTTGCTGCCATTTCAACCAGGATGACTTAAAAAGAACTAGTGGAGGATTCCACGGAGATGGAGGAGAAGGAAAGAGCACAGGGTGTTTATTTCCATTTTGACACTGCCAAGCCCAGACCTTGCTGTGTGTAAGAAAAGTCCTGTTGACAACTTCCATTACGTCTGCAATAAAGCCTCAAGCTAAGACAGCAGCACATACTCTTCTTTAAGAACACACATACCATACCATGGTTACCAGTAGTAAAGAGCAAATAAACCCAAGGCTAAAATCAACTACACCATTGGCATCAATTTTAACATGGGCAGAACTCCACCTGAAGGACAGACATGGACAATTAGTCAATTTTATTGACAGGCTCCTGTGACAGGCCCGCTCTCCATTGACACTATGCATGGGGATCCTATCTAGCTTTTTGCTTCAAACATTCTTCCTATCAAGTCACCCCAAACATAGATTAAGGTGAATTACATGAATGCAGCCGCTCTTACATGCACACAGGCACAGCCAGCAGCTGGGAGCACCAGACAGAAAGGCAAGTCCTTTGGCAGTAGACAAATATTCCTCCTGATCAACACCTACATAAAAGAAATCTGCAATGTGTGTGATTCAGCTCCATTCCTGCTGTACAGACACACTTACCTGGCATTCAGGTGAACAGCTGAAGTGTGCTAACCCGTGATCCTACTTGGTGCAACAGCCCTCCACATGACTGACTTTCTCTTCCTCTTTCTTCCCTTTTCCTTTCTCGAGGAGTTTGTCAGGCACTGCAATTAAAGCTCTGTAAGCACTAGTGGAGATAAAGTAAATAGATGTTTAATCTCTCTGGGGAAATATTTAAGAAGTGCACCGAGATGCATTCACTGAAGATTTCACTAATTCAAATAAATCAAGTTAAAATTACAGACTAGGCTGGCTAGCGAGAGCTTTCTCAAAGCCCTTCCATTCAAAAAAAGCAAATTAAAACTGGTAAGTTAATTTGTCCTTTGCTTTCTGTCTGGGAGCAGAGCTGACATTGATGTTGTGGTGGAAGACATTAGTATTTAACTACTTGAAGAAATTCACATTACCACAGTGTCCTTTTAAATTGCTGTACTTATGTTCGCCACATAAGTTGCTACTAGCAACTGTAAAAACCCAAATCCAAGCCCCTTATATTACTGCCTTGAACATAGCAATGATTTATTGTACTAAATTCTTTGGAGCTTTCTTCACTCAATGGAAGATATAAAATTAAAATGCTATCCCTAAAAAAGAACCATTTCTTCCAAAGTGTATGTATTATTTGCTGTAAAAACAGACTTTAAAAACTAATGTAGCTGACAAGTAATCTCCAAGTTTTATATCATGAAGTAAAACAGGTCCTTGTGAAAATATGGACTTGTTCCTTAAACATCACTTTTCAGCTTTAAGATAAATTAAAGTACATTACTAAAATCCTTACATTAAAGAGATTTGGGTTTCTCTGAAGCATGTGACAATTCCTATTTGCCTTCCAACATGGTATTTCTTTTTTATCATGTTTCCAATTTGTATTGCCATGAAGCTCTAAAGGAGTTGGGGTTAGACGCTCTATACTTAAAGATGAAGCAAACATTTTATCTAGGACAGCTCAAACACTTAAGATAAGCTGCCACTAAATATTTAAGAGTGTTTCTTGAAGAGTGAGTCTACCTGATGTTTAAAACAAAGAACTTTTAAAATATCTGCTTTACTAAATGGAAAAACACATCCCACATTCAGGTTTGGTGACAGAGCTTTCCAGGCAGTTAAACAACGTACTACATAAATACCAAGCAGAATATTTGTTCCCAAAACAGTCACACTGAGTTTGACTTAGCAATACTGAGTGACAACAGGGCTCAATGAAGAAAAGCAACATGCCAATAGATCCTCATTTACCAAACTCATTATACGAGACCAAATTAACAACTCAAATGAAGAAGAAAAGGTCTGATCTGGTAGTACTAAAGAAGGAATAGATACATAATTAAGTCACAAATAAGACGGAGGGTCCTGCTCCTATTCTGCTCAACATGTGGCAGGATCCTGGTTAGCTCACAGCATCCTCAGATTTCCCATCTATGAACTGAGCAATAACAGCTCTCCAACTTGCAAGAACAAACCAGGATCAAACAGCTTTGGTACTTGATGTATGAAACATAACTACACCCACCTAACCCTATTTAAGTAACGCAAGATTAACAAAAGCTTCAGAGAATGGAGTTGACTGATGTCATTAAGAAATGCTTATCTCACTGCCAATTTATATCTAAAAAACTACCTACTCTCAGATTTTCCCTTTATGAAGTTTAAAGCTTATTGCCCTGCACCAGCACAAAGACAGAAGTCCTTGCACATCTCCAATATCAATAATATTCTTTATGACATTTTAGTCAGTGAGACAGAGCTCTTTAATAAATACCCATGGGTAAGGAACAAGGTCACGGTGACAAGGGGACAAGTTGGCTCTGAATCGCAGGATGTTGCTCCCATCATGCACATCTAGCTAGGTGAGCTTATCAGTTTGGAAGAGATAAACACGCATCACTGGAGACATGTGGTTTAATATGCCTTCAGAAATGGGCTGAAATGTTGCTGAAGTGGGGCTTCCACATCTGGCTTTAAAGCATCAAATCCAACTGTGTGGAGTTAAACAGGGACCAAAACTCCTCCTTCTTTCCCACACCCACTGTTACCTAGACCATCTCCAAAAATATTCATCTTTTTTAATTTCGACATTACAGCAGACCTCGGATTTCTCTGAAGCTTTTCATTATTTTTCAGACAGTACTGAAAAAAAACGTATCTGTCTAGATTACCAGATCTTCCTGCTTAAGTGATTTTTTCTTGTCTCAGCAGAACAGATCCCAGATTTCCATGCTTTTCTGTCTGTAAAAACTGATGTTTTCTTCTGGAACAGAGAGCTTAGACTCAGTTCAGTCATTACATTCATTTTTCTAATGCATTCCAGGTCTCTGGAGACAGGTGGTTCAGCATAAAGAGAGATAAATATAGCTACTTCTCCATGGAGCGTTCTGTTGCCTTAGGCTTCCAAATCCAAATTAAGTAGTTAATGATTTATGTATACACTGAGCATTAGCATCTTTGTGCCACCTTAGTCATCAGAACACAAGTGGCTATAAAGAGGCTTTAGTCAAACAAATGAATATTGGGTTGAATGATTCAGCTTCCTTCATGTAAACAGTTCCAGCACGTTCACATTGATCATCACTAAACTGCACAGAGGCAGGCAGTCTCAGTTGCAAATTAAAGAAAAAAACCCAACACTGCCACAGAAGCAGCAACGAGTCCTTGGTTCTTTTCAAAATTCAAGTTTTATCTCACTGTTTATGCCTTCTCCACACATATTATCCAAGGTTGCAAGCATTCACTTGTAGGTAGTGTTTATATTAAAGCTCCACTGACACCATTATGAAATTGCAGGACTGCCTCTCTCACTTTAAAGATAACTTTCACCTTCCTTAGTCACAAGAAACTCTGAACAAATCCCTCTAAATCTATAACCAGGGGCCAACCATGTTTATGTATGTGTGCAAGTAATAGTAATGTTTGAAAGTATTTTGCTGGTGCAGAGATCTAACTCGGACTTTTTAGACACTGAGTAGGCAACACAGGGCAGGTGAGAACTCTTCATCCTCACGAAACCTTCTGGCTGCACATATTGCTCCTTAAACCAAAGTTTTCTCTGAGGATTGCTGAGCTGGGTGTTTTTTTCTTTCTCAGACCTGATACTCAGTATGAATCCTTTTATCACCTCAGCATACACAAAGATCAGCAAAAATGCCATTTTGGATAAGACAGCAGCTAGCAATAGCAGTGTTTAACAACCTTTTTCAACCTGCCGTTGCAAAGGTGGCTTGCTTTGCATACACCAGGTTTTGCTTTGCTAAGGATGCCTAGTCCTGAACAAAATCAAGTCTTTGTCTAGTGAGTAACTAAACTTTTTCCCTGCAGTACTTCCCTATGTTATGCAGTCTGTTATTTCATTTTGATATTTCCTACATGTTGTACATTACTTACACTGTGCTTTCTGCCTCCTCTACTCCACTGCACAAAATTATCTCAATTAAAGACTAAACAGATATTTTCCCAATATGGGAATAATCATCAGTACTACCTGATCAGTGCATACCCCACGTATACCCCAAAGCTTTACACCAGTAAAGCCTTTTTGGACTTCTGTCACAAAATACAATATCCAGTTATTATAGCAGCAATCCTCTTAAGTTTTGTTTCACTGGGAAACCTTTGTAGTGCTTTCCCCAGCATGCTCACAGGGGCTATTTCCATTATTGTGAACCACAGTACTATTACAGCTCACCTTTACCTTCAGTCTTTACTATTGGTAACAAGCAGATGCCGTGGCTAAGGTTGTGGCGCAGCAACGCTGGGTGCAGCAGGGAGAAGTCTGAAGAAAGAAGCTTCACTTTCAACACAAAAGCTGAATAGCAAAGAGGAAGAGCAACAAAGCACACTGCAACAAGATAGAGCCAGCAGACATTAGGCATCTCCTTTCCAGACCTAGGGCTCCATTGCCTGGACCAAGGAGGCAGACCCTCACCATGACGACATGAATAAAGGATGCTGTAAAAAACCCAATCCTAACATGTTAATTCCTGCTCTGGAGCAATGTAAGTCTTTGCAAGGAACAGTGTAGCTCCTTTTAGACTTTTCCTCTCTTGGGGGAGGAGGTGCTGCAAGGGTTTACTCTTGCTTAACATAAATCAAGTTCTCTTACAGACAATGACTGTCACTTTCCATAACCACACCTTAGCAGCGCATTTTTTAGAGAACCATTCTGATGGCATCCAACTAGAAATGCAGTGCCAACTGCAAAGCCAAGCATTCCAGTAATGAGCAAGGGTTGGGTTTACTCTGCAAAATATAAAGTAAAATTATCTCCAAAGTAGAGCTGAGTACTTGTGAACCTGCAGAGATGGCCTTAAAAGAAAAATCCCCCAGAAGCAACTAGAATAACACTCATTTTCAAGGTTCAACTACTTGTGTTTTGCTGATGCAACACCATTACTGCAAATGGCTTGGTTTGACCAAGTAGAATAATTAAATTTCAAGGAAGGGAATGGTTACCCAAAGAAAAATTTTCTTTTCTCCTTTTCTGTTTCTCCTGTGCTTCAGGTGAACTGCCATCAGTCCGGTAACAGCGGCACTGCCCAGCTGCATTCCCAGTCCCACATTGACAACAAGGCAATTCTCCGAATACAGAGAAGATAAATGGAGTTAATGCCACTAAGCAAACATGACATTTTTGTTGTACCGTGATCAGAGATGAGTCACTAAGTAAAATGATTAATCACAAATCAATGTTACTAGGCTCATTTAGAGATGATTCTCCCTTTGCAAAGCAGGTAGAAGCTCTAAATTTATAGGCTAATGCGTTTATTCTGGCTGTAGCAGTCTCGTTATTGGTCTTAAGCATCAGAGTCTGCAGGAAATTTGTGTGCAATTAAGCTAAAGTGATGACCTCCTTATACACATTTTGGCACTTTTTTATCTGATAGTCTGTTGTGCAAATATATAAATGAATTGAAGCATTACATAGAAATTACAGCTAATGCAATACTAAGAAAAATAGACATATACCAGAACTTCAATACATATGCCAATAAGGTATCTAGACCATAAATTACACTCATTTTATCAGTCTGCAAATGGGTTTATCAGTCCACACATGGGTTTGTACTAAGATTTTAGACTTGTTTGGTTTTGGTTGACTAACATTTGTAGCTTCCACAAACAGTTTTATGATCTAAATTGTTTCAGGAGGAAGTGCGGAGATTTGTTGAGGGACATATTTATAGGTCACACACCGCGAATACTTTCTATTTGATAAATAAATTCACCTTATTTAAATATTAAGCAGGAAAAAAAAAAAGGATATTAAACCTACAAAGTGATCTACACTGCGTTGGAAAGCATCTGTCCATATATGAAAATTGATCTGTCTTAAGATGAACACACCTCAGGATCTCTTTGCTCCCGCTACACACAATGGAAGGTAGAACAAAGCCCTGTGACAAACCTGCTTATTTCTACACAGAACACAGAAAACATGGACTAAATCAACTGTCTTTTAACTAAGACTGGAAAAAATACCAAGAAATGAGAATTACCTAAATAACTAGGAGAGTATATGATGGATTAAAAATATCTTTTCAGCAACCCCTGATAAACTGCCATATTGCACTTGCCACTTACTGTTTTCAGGAGGTATAGACAGAACTAGCTGACAAGAACAAGTCAAGAGAGGTAGGTAGATATGAACAGCTTATATGTCACATTTTGAAGCTCTTTACTCTTCAATCATCATTTAAAACTTCACTCCCTCCTTTACAGATTATTTTGGCACATGCTTTCCTTAGGGGAGATATCCTAGAATTTATGACTTAGGAATCTGCTACTTGAGAGCCTGAGTAGGAAGCGTACCTTCAGAGGAGCCACGTTGCAGGCATCTGTCACAGAAACTGAAGTGCTATTTTGAACTTGGCATCGCAGTTTTCAGACCATTTGCTCTGTATTTTTTCCTACTTACAAACCATCAATACAGGGGATAAGCAAAACATTCACAAGAAACTTTACATCCTTGTCATGCTGGAGCTAACAACCCTTCAACTCAGGTCCCATTTTGAAAGGAAAAGTGCATTTGAACACAGAGCCATCTCAGCTCTTCTACAGCAGAAGCAGCATGCTGCTGCTGGACATAAGGCAGCTTACATTTTGATGATATACTGGCACATTCAGCTCATTAAATCCAGATGGCAATATTTAACTGATATAATTAGAAGCATCCCATTGTCTTGTGAGGCTGTCTTGTGGCAACCAGGAGAAATACAATGCATATGCTCGTGAAGTGCAGGATTTTTCAGGTACTGGGCCAACGACATCAGTTCTCCCAACACTGAAGACAGGTGTGCTGTGAAGATGAATGTTGCTGGGTCATGAGACTTCCATGATGAGGCCCCTGTGAAAAGAGTGTAGAACTGAGAAGATACTGCTTTTTCTTAGGGAGCGTGACCACTGCAAGCACCAGACACACTGTTTCCAGCTTACCCTGCAACCAGCCAGCATGCTCAAAGGCCTTACCAACAGCAGTTTCCCAGTTGAACATGAGACAGGATCTCTGCTATAGGGATGTGACAATTTTAAACCAAAGACCTTATAATCCATCCACTGGGTGAAGATTTGTCTAAATAAGTATTTCACTTGATGACTACGACTTGTATTTCCTTAAGCATTTTGTTTTTATGACAGCTACTGACACAGTGATAGAAGAGACACTATATAGACACTGGCATATCAGCACCGCCACAGTGCTCAAAGCCTTGCTAATTCTGCACAGGACCATTAAAAGCTTAACTTCAGATTCCAGGGATAACTCCTCACATGCTCTCTACTATTATGTGTTAGTGAGCTTTTAAAGGGAGCAGTAATTGTTAGATAAGTGGGAGGTGTGAGGGGAATAGATTTTACAGAACACCTCCCGCTGAAGCAGCATTTTCCTTTGCTCCAAAGGAAGCTCCAAAGCCCTGTCCAGAAGTTATTATTCAGAAACACAGTCAAGCTCCATCTTCTCTCCCTTGCCTCCTGGGTATCTACATTATGACAACACATTAAAAGTCAACTGCTTGTTTTCTACCATCACCTAGTATTTTTAACTGCAAAATTCTCAGCCCACATTGAGAAAGGCTGGATTTGAAACAGAGACCAGGAAATTTAAAGCAGCAACGCAGTATGCACACGTAAGTTAACACTAAACAAGAATATGCTTCTACCCTTCAATTGCAGTAAGCAGCACCAGGCAAGAATCACCACAAACACAAAAAGCAGATTTTTTCCCTAGTCACCAGAAATGTTATTAACGTAAAACTAGCAGAGCTGTTCCTCCTTCAAACACAGAGCAAGAGGAGAAGCAGGTCCCTTAACGTTGTTTTTAACAGAATAAAGGAAAGCATTTACAGCAAAGCAGAGCTGGCAGCTGTGGTCTCAATGGTAAGATGACTACAGTGCTCCCTCCAGTGGCAGCAGACATGGGTGAGTTACCTTCCGTCAAAATCACAGCAAACTGAGGGTCACATTCTAAATTTCAGCTACCAGAAATCTTTCTCTGAGAAGCTTTGCAGCAATACAGCAGGTACTGCAACTGCAGTAGCATTAGGCAGACTCTACAGCCAAGATGGATTATCACACTTAAGCCTCAGGACTGTGGTCTACATTATGAGAAATAAGATTTTACAACAGCGATGCTGCTGAGAGCAAGACAAGTGAAAAAAGCACAAAATGAGGGGTCTTGGATCAGCCTGCTGCAGCAGGACTTCCTGGGAAAGTTCAGACGTCCAAAGCAGAGCAGACCAGCTCACAGAGATCCTATCATTCAGAAAGCATCAGCTTGCCGGCAGCTCCTAAGTGCTATCCAGGGAGCAGCAGTAAGTCCTTATAACAAAGGACCACCACAATGAGTCATCTTTGGCAACATTTAGACTGTTTCGCTTCAAAACACTCTGCACTATCACCCACCTGTGGGTGAAACCAAAAACCACAAGCAGACTGCTGAAGGCAAAGCAGCACAAGAGCAATGGCCTCTGCAGTTACTCTGCAGCCTCCCAGCCGCACACTCCACAATTAAAGACCTGACATTTGAAAAGACTTGCTGTGACGTGTGGTGGTCCTGGCTCATCTGTCCCTCTCCATCCCTCAGTAGCCTCAGAAACAGGCTGGAATGGTAACAATTAGGCAGTTTTAACTTGTAACTGTGTGACAGAGAATCAACATCTGTAAACATTTGATGAGCCTTAGCTGGGATGAACAGGCAGTTTAGCTCCCCAAGATGACATAGGAGGCTTTCTGAACACAGATGAATACATCCTTATGCCAGCTATTCTCTGCTTGGGTCTTCAGGGGCTTTACTGCTGGATTCAAATGGAAAAAGGGATTTTGATATTACACCTGAAACTTCAGTATCGCAGAAGGCAAGCTTGGTTCAGGAACAACACAGAATACACAGGTTGGCAAGCGCCTGCATTGTTTCATGTCATGGTTTGAGGCTTTCAAACCCATGCAGCTGCTCTCTCACTCACTCCCCTCTCTTTCTTCCTCAGTCCGAGGGGATAGGGAGGAGAATCAAAAGAATGCAACTCCCA
>JASSUY010018924.1:26523-53644 GCA_032466535.1 Forpus xanthops | reverse complement strand
AAGGGGGCCTATAGGGATGCTGGGGAGGGTCTCTTCATGAGGGACTGTAGTGAGAGGACAAGGGGTAATGGGTTAAAACTTAAAACAGGGGACCTTTAGATTGGATCTGAGGAAGAAATTCTTTAGTGTAAGGGTGGTGAGGCACTGGAATGGGTTCCCCGGGGAAGTTGTGAATGCTCCATCACTGGCTTTGTTCAAGGCCAGGCTGGACATCGCCTTGGGTGACATGGCTTAGTGTGAGGTGTCCCTGCCCCTGGCAGGGGGGTAGGAACTAGATGATCTTAAGGTCCTTTCCAGCCCTAACGATTCTATGATTCGATGATGATACGATGATTCTGTGATTCTGTGATTCTATGATCTATTTTCAGTCATCAAAAGAGGACATTAATTTCAGTGGGCAGCAGATCAGATTCTTATTCATTGAGAGGCATTTTTGTCATTGGTTCACATTTACTTCCCTCTGTCAATAAGCTACACACACCACTATCTGAAATGTCCCTGTTTGCTGAGGTCAAATGTCCTTCCACTTGTCATCAAGCTTGGGACATAAATGGGCCAGAGGTGTTTTTTTTGGGAAAAGGCAGTCATCAGCTGGGATTTAATTTAAGGAGCTTTGAGGTTATAAAACACTAAGAAAAGTTTCCTTAGGAATTAGAATTTGAAATGGTAGCTGTTAATTTCAGTGAAGCAAAACCAGGCTGCACCACTGATTCAATTCCTTGAGCAGTTTGTGTTTCTTACCACTTATCCTAACTGTTGAAAGCCAGAAAGATGCTAGCTGTTTCTGTAAGACTGATTGCTGTCACATATTGGTGAAAGCCTATGCAACTGTCAGCATCTGTCTTGTGTCTATAATCTATTTGTAAGATGTAGACTGTTTCATACTTGTTTGGCATTTCTGCAGAACTGTGTGTGAACATTTAAACTCCATGAATCACCCAACATACTCCCAGTGACCTTAGTGGACTCAGTAGATTTACCTTAACATTACAGAAATGGAAAATGTAGCTCTTGAAGTAATTTCAAAATGGTATTGGCTTTGTGACTTATTAAAGTCTGGGTTTGTACATTTGTTGTGCTCAAACCACAGTGCTCAGTAAAGAGAGGTTCTGTTGAATAGCTGAAAAGAGTATTTCTGGCTAGGCTTTTGAGAACCATGCTGTGTGGATCTCTGCTGGAAGCTGTATTTTGCATATCTTACAATAGCCGCATTTTCCATCAATGCCAAAACTGTTACAGTCAGTCATCATTCATGGAAATATAAAACCTTTGTAATGCCAAGTGGTAGAAGAACAATGGCACCAAACTCTTTGAAATGCATGAAACATGCATATCCTAAACATATGGAAATATCTATGACTGCAGATGGCCACCTCCAGCTCCTTTTAAAGAAATGATTTGATCATTTGCACATCAGAATGCATTTCACTAAACTTTTTTACTGTAAGATGGTGCAATATTCTTTTGGCCCTTACATTGGTAATGAAATCTCAGTGCTACCAACATAAGAAAAAATGACACACCAAAGGACTAAGAACTGACTCTGCTTTATTAAGCAATTGATAAAATTGAGCAATACCATTAACCAAAGGAGGGTGAGGTAATTCAGTGAAGGTCAGAAAATACGGCACTAATTTAGCAGTCAAAAATTCAGCTTTTGGAGGCGCTTAAGTGATATAACAGTGCAGTATTGCAGTGGGCAGTTAACATGTCAGCCTACTTCTTGTGATTAAGAGTATGTGCAGAATCTGAAGCAGTTATATTATTCATAATAAGATTGAGAATTTAGTATGAATGCAGCTGAAACCAATTCAGTCTGAAACAGCCATGCTGAAGGTTGTTTTGCTTTGCTTTGTTTCAGAAGCTTCTTTCTTTTTCCTTTGCTGCATGAGGTGATGGCATTGCTCATCTGTGAGAATAATCTAATAGCTTTGTAGAGTACAATGTTTGCATGCGTTAGGACAATCCTCTGTGTGCCTGTTTGGGGCAGAATTTCTGCTTTACGGTGTTCTAGCAATGTAAAGAAACCAGGTAATGAAAAACCTCTGGCTTTCTGAATGTATGCATGCGCATTTCTCTCCCAGTAGTTTTCCCTCAGGAATTCAATCAGTACTGACAACTGGTAACACAAGGCCAGATTTTTAAAAGTGTTCTGTTGGCTAACTTGCAGTCGGATTGCCAGAGGGGCCTCTGAGTATGCCTGGGCACAAACTCCCACAGAAATATTACCAGAAATAAGCTTTTGATTGTGATCTGTCAAGAATTCCTCCAAAATAAGGGAAAAAAAGCCTGTGAGGGCCCTTAAATAATGTCACAAGTTAAAAAAGATCAGCTGGTTTTCTCACAATAGTGTGATGAGCCAAGCCATCACTGGCATGGCTATAGGCTGATTCTATTGGCTCTTTTATCCTGGAAGAATGCTTTAACATTGCCTGTTCGTCTTTTCAACATCTACTTCTTTCAGTCTTGTCTCATCATCTCTTTTTTGCTGTATCATTTCACCATGAAAAATTATTGTAGGTGAAAATCTTTCAAACACGCCCCATTAAGATTCAGTTGAAACTTTTTTGGAAGCCTTTAAGCCTTTACTTAAAGCTTTCAAAGTATTACCTCTATACTGATCACTGCTAGAGATCAGGTGTATGATAAAAACTATATGCCAAAAAAAAAATCATAATGTTACAGTAAAGCCAGCAGGGATGGTGCAGATTTTAAGCCTGTTTCCTTCTGTGAGTTCAGTGATTGAACTACCAATCCCCTTCCATTCAAGGCAGCTGAAATTAGAGGATGTAGGTCTTTATTCTTTTCAGAATTGTTGAGGACTTGCACTGACTTCGTCTGGAGCTATGGTATTCAACAACCTTAGAAGTCCAGTCCTTGAAACTCACTGTAAAGAGCTGTTCAGGGAGAATAATTTTGAGTTCAGATGTTTTTCCTGGGCCAATAAAGACTTGTTCACATTAATGAAGTACCCTGAAAAGAGATGAGTACCTGAAAAGGGATGCTTACAGGCACTTGGCATTCAAATGTTCATTTGAAATTACTCAAGGTTTTCAGGTTTGGATATTGGTCAGCAGGTGTTACAAGGTCACTTCTTGTGTCTGTGATCTCTTGTAGATAAAATAAGATCCTCCTAGGGATGTGTTAGTACTTGTGTAACAAAAATGGAAGCATAAACAGCATGAAAATTAAAGCTGTAACTATCTTGTGTCCTTCATATTTCAACATCAGATGTATATGGGTTTGACACATAATTCTGAACTTTAGCTAGCACGGTCTCCAGATTGTTTCTTTGCTGCCCCCGTATCCTTAATAAATTAAAAACAAACCCAAACCACAACAATTTTGGACAAGATTACGCTGGCTTTCTACCTTCAGCAATTAAATGGTTTATAGCGAACAGTTACTGTATTTTATATGTGATGTTTGACACCAGAAATTAGTTCTGATTAAATCCCTTCACTTAAATGAAGTGATATATATTTTATTCTGCCTGGTTTTGCTTCCTAGATAAGTTTACTCTGATTTTTATTAGATTGAAAACAAGAAAATTAGTTGACCTTTTTTTTCTGTTATGGAGAGGTGACAGGGAGCATTTTTTAACTGAAATTTTCTACTTTGTAGTGTTCAAATTCTGTGTTGTTGAAGACATTAGTCGAAGTAAATCAGTGAAATACTGCAGGAAGATTTCATGGTTTTGTACAAAGCTAAATTTTATTACTTGCCCTTGCAAAGACAAATGTTTTTCCTCAGGTGTTTTCTGTGGTTTAAGCCCAGCTGGTAACTTGGTACCACACAGCCATTTGCTCACTCCCCTTCCCTTCTTCCCAACACTCCCATGGGGATGGGGAAGAGAATTGAAAGAATGTAGCTCCCACAGGTTGAGATAAGAAAAGTCCAGTAACTAAGGTATAATACAAACCTCTGCTGCTACCACCAATAATAATAATGGTAAGGGAGCTAACAAGGGAAGAGAATACAACTTCTCACCACTCACCGACCAATACCCAGCCTTACCCGAGCAGTGATCTAACCCTTCTGGATGACTGCCTACAGTTAAGATAGTGGGCATGATGTGCTGTGGCATTGAGTACCCCTTTGGTCAGTTTGGGTCAAGTGTCCTGTCTCTGCTTCCTCCTAGCTTCCCCTCATCCCAAGCAGAGCATAAGACTCAAAAAGTCCTTGGTAAGAGTAAACACTACTAAGCACCAACTATAAAAACATCAGTGTTATCAGCACTGTTCCCAGGCCAAAAGTCAAAACCATAGCAGTGCACCAGCTACTAAGAAGGAGAAAAATTACTGTTACTGCTGCACCCAGGACAGGTGTACAATTTCTTCTGTGCCAGAGTTGCAAAAATGAGTGTAACTCTATTAGTGTATAATAATACTTCATATTCTGAATTTATTCATCTGTGTTTTCCTCTAGTTCATAGCCTTCTGCCAGATTTTCATGACTGAGGAAATTTGGAAATAAGCTGTTTTTCAGTCTTATTCATAGTCTTTGCAGACTATTCGAATACCTTACACACATTCTTGCACAACATTTTAATAAATACATTTCTTCAGCAAAGTATTTGTATCTTTCCTCAGTCAAGGAAAAAATGTCTATTCAAGATTTTCTCTTTCAGTAGTTGTTTTATTTTGGAAACATTTATTTGAATATAATTTCATTATTTCAATCCGTATTAATGTTCTTCACAGATTATTAACAGTAAAGCCATCCCTAGGTAGATGCACACTAAATCACTGATACGCATTAGTGCAGAAGTATGCTTCTTCCTAATAAATATTAAACCAGAAAAACTTTATTGCTCAGTCTCACTGTACGATTGAGTTTATTAATTGAAATGTGCTTAACAGAACATCTGTTCATAACGAGTAGACTGCAAAGGGCTGCCTCCTTCATGCAGAGAGTACAGCTGGATATGCTAATGCTGCCTACTCCACTGGCCAATATAATTTTTTGTAATTGAGACTTTTTTCTTAGTTTATGTGACATTAAATTATAGTCACTGTTCTTCCTGCACAGGGTAATAGGTCCCTGTAGTACCTGGTATCTCTTACAAACTGTTTGCTTTTCTCCTATTATCTTGCACATTGACACAGGTGAAGCAGCTTACAAACTAGTGTATTATCCTGAAATGGATATGCTTTTCTGATCAAAATCTTAAAAAACCCTGCAGAATTGTATAAAATTAACAATGGAAGAGAACTCTTAGCGAAAAGCTCCCTTTTGCATATCTTATACTGATTTTTACCTATTTCATGGCAGCCTTATGGTGTTGATTCATGATAGTCCTGTGATCCACTACAGACAATTCAGGTAGTTATTACTGTCCACCTTAGTATCTAGTAGGGTCTACTGCAGCTAAGAGTGTCTGGAAGAGTTCCTGTAGTTGTATTTAATGTAATGAGAGAATGGGAATGTCTGGATAGTGTACTGAGCTTCCTTGAACATAGCCACCTGAATACTGCTGTAAACCAGAGACAAGTTTTATATTCATGTGGCCAGAAACAGAAAAAACCTCATAACCCCTGTCCAATTATCAGCAAATGCAACTGTAATCTGTGTGAATGTGAGCCATTAAAACAATATTCAAAGCTTTTACCCCACCTTTGTTATTAATTGTGTTTGCCATTCAAGCACCCTTATTTTATAGCTTTCTATTGTTCACACACATTGTGGTAATGATAGCAAAGTGGAAGTGCTAAATCACAAGCATTAAAAAAAAATAAAAAAAAGAAAACATTTTCTACTAGAAACTGCATTCTGTTCTTGGTTGGCAAAAACTTATATCGATTCTTATGTGGGTATCAGAGGTGTCTAATTACATGAACAAGAAAACCTTTATGAAGGTCTGCCACAGACACTTGCTTATGAGATGAGGGGGGGAAAAAAGCCTTCGAATAATCATGGTAGCCTAATATGAGTTAAAACAGCTTCTTCCCATTTATTACATATCCAGTTAACTGATTCTCAAACCATTTAAAAAATAGAAGGTATGTGGCGTAACTTCACTATTTAAAATTTTGCTCAGCACAAGTAAAATATGTCCATTGCATGAAGCTCACGTGAAGTGGACCTGAAGTTATAATAACTGGGAGGTATAGTTATAAAATTGCACCTTTCAAATAGGCAGATGGCAAATACTGTAAAGAACATGGAACAATTTTCTCCCAGAAAAGAAAAAAAAAATTAAATCCCCCTTTTTTTCTTTTCCCCGGTAATTCGATGCAAAATATTAAAGAAACAGTAAGACCAGAAGAAGCTGTTCTTCACAAAAAAAAAAAAAATTAACCACAGCAAAAAAGAGAGATTTGGATTGATAAATTGAATGTTGGTGTGTGATAAGATAGCTTTAACACAGATGTCTAGAATGCATTTTTACTCAAGTTGCTTCATTTTTTGCTTCCTTCCTTTTCACCTAATACTGCAGTGGAGAGTTTTAATTAAAATGTTTTATTATAAATGAGTCCCAGCATTGGCATGAAAATATTAGGAAGCAGCAGGCAAGTGAGGAAGAAAAGGCATTTGAGAGAAATACTGTGGTTATCACCTTGAGTTTTCCTATAGCAGCTTTCCACTGAATAAACAGAGAAGTACGTTGTAAAAGAGTACACACAGGTCAAAATATAAGTTGACTCTTAATTGGGAAATGGACATCAAAGACTTTATCATCATATACTAAGATTTAATTGCTTAGAGTTTTTATTGCTTAAAATCTATATTACAGGGAAGGAAAGCGAAGAAAAAAGGATTATCCAAAAGGAGAAATTAATGCATATGGATTAAAAAAAAAAAGGATGCTCCTTATTTTGTAAGTGGAATGGGATCATTAAATGAAGCAGATATATAAATTCAGATCACTTATTATTGGTTTGTGGTGTGAAACAAAGCTAGAATTTGAAATACAACGTTAACCATACCTGTTAGTGAAAGAAGCTTTCAAAGTAAAGGCTTTGCATTTAGAAAAGCTGAAAGTTTTAAATCTTGTTTATGTGCTCTAAAATCTCTGCTACATCAGGACTTTTCCAATAGTCATGGGAAACAGGGGTCTTTGCCCTCCACAGGCACATAAGGAAGAATACTGATCAGAAAACTGCAGTTTTGCTTTCTTCCCCTTCCACCCCCAGGGCTTACCCAGACACATTACAGAGAAATACTGGCTAAATAAGACAAAAATTCTTCTGGGTTTTTTTTATTGGGTTAGGGTTTGGTTTTCTTTCTTTTGTATGACCCTGGTACTTACACCTAGTAAGACATATAAACATAACAAGTTACTTTGCAATCATTTAATGATTTGTTAGTATTTTTCAGTATTCTTTGTTAAAAGGTCTGAAAACACACCCCATGGCCTTTTCACCTTTTTCACTCATGCAACAGTCTCTTGCTAACCTGAGTGGGAACTTAAAGGGATAGCTTAATCACTGTAGAAAATCACAGAGGAAATATGAGAAATCTGGGTCAACTGTTAGTCAGAAACCTCTGTATTTACAATTGAAAATCTCCAGGCAGATTTATAAATTGTTGGTGATCTTTTGGTAGAGAGTGCTTGGAGCTGATTCTTTCTGATTTTCAAAGCAATCTAGCATCTTTTTTGCCCATATATGATTTGCTCTCTTCAAATTCTAGGTATTTGTGTTAGAGTATTTGTATGCTCTGATCATTTTTTGAATCAGGATAAATGAATTTGTCTAAGTTGCTTAGTTAGCTTCATTCGTATTATATCTTATTCTCTTTGAACTTGGTGAAAGCTTCCCATTAGTGGCTTTGTAGGATATTTGCTGATGATATACCCTTATCTGGTATGGTAAAGCCAGCATGTAATGAAAATACTTCACCTGTACTTTGACCTAAATTTAACTCTACAAACATCTCAGCTGCAGTGCAGATCTTTCTGGGAACATGGACATGATCAGGGTGCATCCCTTAAGGATTTAGCTTTGTGGAAGGACAATGTATAAAAAGGTTACCTGATAGCAATTCTCATCTGTATCTGGATATTTTTTTCCCAAGCTTGTTGAGCTATGAGCAGTGAAAAGGAGCATTGTGGGTCACAGAGTAAATATTGCGTTGACTCTTTCTGCTGCTCAACACATCTGAGGCTGTTTGAGAAAGCAACCATGCTATCTGTCCTCTTCTTGAGCAGGATTAGGTTTGGCCTTAATCAGTTTCTCAGATGCAGATGATGAGGATGCTAATAATGTGACACTTGAAACATATTGCTGTGTTAAGAAAGTAATGCAGATACATAAAATAATAGTGTGCCAGTAAAGTTTTCATGCTTTTAAACACCTACAATGTAGGAGGATCTAAAGCTTGCCTGTGTCTTAGCATTTGTATAGTTATAGAATCCATAAATTGGCTTTTGTTGAATGATATTTTCTTGATTTTTCTCCTGAATATCATACATAGTTATGGCACATTAATTGTGGATTAGGTTTATAGTTGTTGTTTACTGTGCTGACTTTCCTTAACATGTTATTTTCTTGCATCTTTAGGAAAAGTAACATCACCTTATTATAATAATCCAGAGGGACAGGAGTCAAGCCATAGATATTAGTACACTGTATAAGCACTGTCACTTATCCATGAAAACATAGTCATTACAGCACTCCTCTACATCAGAATTTCATTTTTACTTTAAATAGATTTACAAACTTTGACAGTAATTTCTTTCTCACATAAGACAAGATGTGCATAAATGCACCTTGCCTTTTGTCTGGTATTACCTACTCAGCGCAAAATCATATAATTTTCTTGTCAATGCAACCACTAGAAATGGTTAGTGGGGCTGTGAATGTAATCACAGAGAAGGTTAGCATTTTACAATTGCACTGGAAATCCTACTAGTTAATTCCTAATTTTGTTTTTTAGCACGTGTTATTTTAAAAGGAGTTAGTGCAAAGCACTGCTGCCTAACAAGAACATCTTCTGAGAGCTCTCTGAAATGTAGCACACATTAGCTCACACTTCACATAATTTGTGATTAATATCAGGTGTCACATAAATCCGTATCTTGTTTCGCAACACACTAACTTTATATACTATTTCTTAAGCATAGACTGAGCCCCAAAATCTGATTAATATGATTTACTGGATTTATAAAATTGGTGAAGATGTGACAACAGCCCCGATGTCTACAGAATTGCTGTGTGAAATCCTGAGATTAAAATATATTGGTTCAAATGTGCACTAAGTAATTCAAAGAAATTCTACAGCACTGGAGAAATTATAGTCTGAAACAGCCAAAGCAGAAATCCCCACATTGGCATGTCAGACATGATTTACTGTAGGTTTATTAAATTTATGATCAGGCTATTGAGTGTGGGGAGGAAGAGAGAAGTCTTTTTAGTGTTCTCATAGGGGACCCTTCAGTAACACACAACACTGAATATCATAAACTGTTTCTTTGAACCACTTGCAGCTTAAAGGCTTTGAAAAGTCACTTTTTTTCAAGTTAACCCCCAGTAAAGATCAACATTAACATTCAATCTTCGTCATGTCAGAGCTGCTATTTGGGATAGAAAACCAAATGAGCTCATTACACTGAAGACAAATTTAGAACTATCTTTTTTCTTAACTAGGGTTACTATATTCATTATTTTTTCAGGAATTTCAGTATTTTATAAAAAGCACTGCATAGCAAAGTATGTTCAATGACGTCCTGGGTTCAGCAGCAGCAGTCATTTTTCCTCCTTTGTAGCAGCTGGTGCAATGCAAGCCTGGTAGTGTTTCCTATACAGAGGAAAAAATGGCTCAAGAATCTCATTTTTTTTTTTTAGAATGTGTATATCTGAATTTTGTTTATTGGTGAAGTTCCAAAGCACTGGAGGGGCCCACTGGCCTAGGTACTTGCCCATACTATTCCATACACCCTGCCACTCATGGCTATCCAGCCTCAGGGAAAAACTCTTGGACCTCCTATATCATCATTTAACCCTAGACAAGGCCCAAACCTGACTCTGCATAACTCTTGGGACCAAATGAAATGGTCATGAGTAAAACACACTCCATATGTGCTCCAACATGGCAATCCCCGTCCCAGTCAGAATTTCTATATACTGTGGAGGGGGACAGAGTTCCTGTGGTGCATATAAAAAATTTGCTGGGGAAGACAATCTGGGTTGTTCCTGCTTCAGGAAAAGGCAACCCCACTCTTGGGATTGCTTTTGCTCAGGGACCTGGATATACTTAGTGGGTAATGCAGAAAGATGGGGAACTCTGATGTGTACCTCAAGGGGGTTTGACTTTAGGGGAAAACAGCCAATGAACTCAACTGCATGCTGTTGCCTGCTGTGTAATGCTTTTACAGCCCACCAACTAGATCTCTTCAAGTCACCAGCGACTGGCCCTCTAACCATCATCCCAACAAAGAATGAACTTTAATGAAACAGGATGAGTTCTGCAGTAAAGGAAAAATCAGCATCAGCAGACAATGATCCAACACTGCACATGGCCTCCCCTGCTCTGAAGGACTCCTACAGGAGATGGAGCTTGATGTCATGAACTGAATGGACTCAGCAGTTTTGTAGGGATTGGTCCATGCACTGAGGGATGATCTCTTTCCCTCTCTGTGTGTGTGTGTAGATGTATATATGTATATGTGCTGGTATACTGAAAACACGGGATCTGAGCATGATGTGAATGGTATGGAATAAGGGGTGGACACTGTCCTGGGTTCAGCAGCAGCAGTCATTTTTCTTTTTTCTCCTTTGTAGTAGGTGGTGCAGTGGTGTGTTTTTGACTTTCAGCCTGGGAACAGTGCTGATAACACCAGTGTTTATAGTTACAGTTTAGAATGGTTTGGTCTGACCAAGGACTTCCTGAGTCTCATGCTCTGCCAGGGAGGAGGGGAAGCCAGGAGGAAGAAGAAACAGGGCACCTGACCCAAACTGACCAAAGAGGTATTCCATACCACAGTACATCATGCCCAGGATGTAAAACAGGGTACAGGAACCCGGAAGAGTTCAGTTCATGGCTCAGTCGTCAAGTGGTGAGCAGTTGTGTCACCACTTGTATTTTCCCTGTTCATTGTTGTTACTGGTGGTAGCAGCAGTGATTTGTGTTATACCTTAGTTACTGGACTGTTCTTATCTCAACCCATGGGAGTTACATTCTTTCGGTTCTTCTCTTCATTTCCACCCCACCCCCCCTCAAAGTGGTGGGGAAGAAGGTGGGAGGAGTGGGTGGGCAGAGTGATTTACAGCTTAAACCAAGACAACCTTAAAAGGAAAAAGGGTTTGCAGGTTTCTCAAACATTGATATTTATCCATCCATCTATCCATCAATATTATTGCAAGGCAAATAGCGCCATTTCCTTTTCAATCACAAAATCCGTCATCTTGCACAGCTTCACACTGCTGGTTGGCTTTAATGGCATGTATTTTAGTAATCTGCAACTAAGTTCTGGGCATAAGCATCCCTGCCAGTGGAGGTGTTCTTTTTGATAGAAGCATATATATCCCCAGGCACCTAGTGACAGACGTATTGAGGAATGTCACTGGGCTTCGCAGCCAAAATTAATTATGATGAGATTTGCATCTCCTAACAAAAAGCAGTTGTTTATAAATGCACATGATCTCTGTAGCCCTACTTCTAGCCTTTAGGTATATCAGTGAAAATTTTGACCTCTGTAGAACAAGCATCTAAACATTTGCATCTTTATTTGCTACAGATTTCAATATTTGTGATGACTATATTAAAGAAGAATGGCTGAAAAGCTGGCTTGGTGCTGAGGGCATTTCTGGCCTTTCTGCCTAATCAATTTTTGCTGCCCTGTTATCGCCTGGAAAGAGCAAACAGTTACCATACATAGTATAATCTCCCAAATTCCTGGAGCTAGCAACACATGTTATGTGCTGCTGGGAAGTGCAAAATCCCAGCTTTCCAGTGCTAATAGCTATTTGTTTATTTTTAATTTTCTGGTTCATGAAATGCAACCTCCGTTCTTGCTTAATTCAGACTGTACTTCTGCCTGCTTGCTGTGGCCTGTGGTTATCCAGATTTCTGATAGTCTGGTCTTGTATCAAATGAAAACTCAAGGGGAAATATTTCAAAGGTACTAATCTTGCTAGACAACTATGCCATTCCTACCTTTTGGTTTTGCTTTCCTTTGGACTCATAACAAACCTGCTCTAAAAATACAAGTGCGCTACATTATCGCAAAATAACAAGCCATGCGTAAATGGATTTCCTAAGTTCCATTCATAGTTGATGTCCTGGTTAAGACTCATGGTGTGTTCGTACAGACCGAGATCCACTCATTTTCCTTTTCACTTAATCTGCCTCTCCAGTAATTCCCAAGAGTAAAACAGTAACATACTAATATTCTTTTGGCTTCATGGCCAAATATGGGTATTTCTCCAGGCTCTTTCTTTATTGTTCATCTAATAGCTGCTTTAAGCTTTATGAGAAGAAGTAAAACCTACCATAGGGATAATCTCAAAGATGGCAAAGCAGCTTTTGCCAAAAGGTTCACAGTAGCCCTGCAGTTATTGCTTTATTTCTCAGAAGAGAAATGTTCTTTTCTCAAGCTTTTGCTGTAAAATTTGTGAAACTCTTAAAAAAAAAAAAAAAAAAAAAAAAAAAAAAAAAAAAAAAAAAAAAAAAAAAAAAAAAATGAACCGAAAATATTTCTATTTTAAAGATTTGATTTAACATGAGCATTACATGCATTGTAAATGTTTTCTTGGTAATTTACTTGTCCTAAATGTCTATTGTACTGAAAAACTCTGCAGGGAATTGAATTTTATTGTATTTATTCTGCATGTAGTTAAGAATTTGTAAAAAGACACAATGACGATAAAAATAGAAATACTATGACTTAGCTGCAGGACCCCCAGATACAGAGACTGGTTTCAGCTCAAATAAAGCTTGCTTGAGGTCTGAGTTTAAACCAGGCTTCCTAGCAGGGCTTAGGTACATGCTGTTGTACTTTCGTAATGTGAGCACCAAATCAAATATAAATATTGCTTGGTATTGACAGAAGACATCTAAAGCTGATGTACATAAAATAATGCAACTAACACGTAAGTTTCAAGATACTGCTGTGCTTGTGCCAACATTATTCTGAGCACAAAGCTCAACTTTGTTGCTCAAAAAGTAGTCCAAAAAGAGTTTTTGTTGCCTCAGCTCTGGTCCAATTCAAAACCTGCAGTCAGAGGTCCTTGGGAAGCCCTTGGCAGGGTTTTGCAGGGAGATTTGCCCAAAAGGCAGTGCCTCAAAATAGAAAACAGAAAGAACTTATTTTCACATTTTTGCCAAAGTAAGCCAGAATCTGGCCCTAGTCTCTCTCATCAGTCAGTATTTGCAGTTGCTTTGGGGGAGCACAGCAAGCTTTGGCCTGGAAGAGACCTCTTCCAAGCACTAACAGGACTGAGATATGAATATTGAAATTCACATTAGTGAAAACTTCTCCAATGGATGTCTTTTGTGGCAGTCTGCATTTCAAAGACTCCTGATTTTTCAGTTTTAAGTCATTAGCTGGTTGGAATAGGCTGCCTAGGGAAATGGAGAAGTCACCAGCCCTGAAGGTATTTATAAGATGCTGTAGATGTGGTACTTAAGGACATGATTTAGTGGTGGACACAGCAGTGCCAAGATAAAAGCGTGCTTCAATGATCTTAAAGGTCTTTTGCATCATAAACAATTCTATGGTTCCATAATTTATTTAAATGCAGTTACTCAAAGCAGAGTTTATTGATACAAATAAATCAGCTGGGGGAGGGGGAAGGAGGTGTAGTTGCATGTGTGCTCACAAGGGTGCACTGGTTTTCATTGTGTTTCCTATTCCAAATGCTAAAAATTAGCTTTTGCATGTCCTTAATGACCATGGGAGCATTTATTGACTTGGGAGAAAACAAAGGTGTGTGAATGGAATTCAGGAGTGTTATTAGTATCACTCGAGAAGAATTACTTGGGAATTTTTCAGGAAAAAAAAAGGCTAGACATTGTCAGTTCACTAAAAGTGATTTTTTTTTTTTTTTTTCCTAAAAACTGTTTACCTGGAAGTCTATTTTAAGAAAATATTCCTAGTTCATAAAAACATATAATTTTTATTACTCATATATGGAACATACTGAAAGGTTTAGGATTGGTCTTCCAGTTAAGAAATGTTTTCAGGACTTTTGTCTGTTCAGGCCTTTTGGAATTGGGGATTTCCTCTGCTGAGGCTGCTTTAGGCCCCTGTAGCTGAACATCTTGGCACAGGAGCCATGCTCTGCCACAGATCTGAGTTTTGCTTCCTGAAGTTGAGAGTAAAACAGGAGTTATTTTATCTTGAACCTGGGACAGCAGCACTTGCTGGGAAAAGCTGAGCCAGCAGCTGGGTGGATCTGAGCTGTGCAGCTTTCCTGCTTTTCAGCATGACTGCTCATGGGTTTATCATATTTATGCTGGGGCATTGTCTGAGTAAAAGCAATAATATCAGCAGACTCACGCCTGTCCAGAGTGATATGGAACCATTCCTGGGGTCTTTTGTGTTACAGTAGGAAGGAGTGCTAAACTATACAAGGGATTCTGTTATTGACAGATATACTAACAAAACCTTTACCTGACTTGGTGATACAGGACAGATTTACTGAAGCTTCAGCAGACTTTAAGAACTATTATTTTCCTGTTGAAATTAGTGCTGGTGGCACAGGATGAGTCTCCAATTAATTTTACCACTTGGCAGCTGAAGACATTGCTCAATGCCGTTCTGGCCAAGTTCTAATGTTGTACCAAGAGCCCTGCAACAGAGACAAAATACTTGCCCCGTTACATAGCTCCAAAGAGACCTTTTTTGCCCCTTTACATTTGGCAACTGTGAAACAACTGAGCTGGCATTAGGCCTATTCTGCACTCATGTCTGCTGCAAAGGGCTTGAGTGAAACAATGCACAGATCTAATAAACCATGTAAATGTTGCTCCTACAAAGGTTCTTTCCAGTAAAAAGGAGACATGCAGTGCTGTGTGGCAGGCATATGCCTAAGCCTAAAGGAGGAGACCCAAATTAAATCATTTGGGCTGTTCTCTAGAATACCAGTATTCTCCAGAAGCTGCTGTTCCCTAGATACCAATATGAAAATAATCCATTTCTAAAGATAAATTTTCCCCACACCTCAAAAGTAGAGTACATCAAATGTTGCAAGAAGGAAAAAATAGCAGCTGTAGGGATGGTTTCAAAAATTTCTCTGCATATAGAGGAAACCTAGGGCCGTTAGCATATTTTTTACCTTTTTGACAGCAAGTCAATGTACTGTGGCAGACAAATCTGCAGGAAATAAAATTTTATGATGTGCTGTAGCCATACTGGTTACATATCTATACACTGCTGGCAGACTATCAAAAGATACACATTTTCAGTGTTTGTGAATATGACTTGGAAGCAGCTTGACTTCTGTAATCATAAACACTGACAAGTACTTTGCATACATGGACCAGATGATGTCTCTTTTTGTCACAGTGTTGTGCAACCTGTCCAGGGAGATCAAAATGAACTGAGAGGCTAAGGGAATTTTCTGTGTTGCCTAAATATTGGCTATAAACAATTTGCCCTATAAAAGGAAACAGTCAAGTATGGCACTTTAACTCCTGTTTTCTGTTCCATTAGGTTACCATTTAAAGCAGCAGTAAGCACTGCTGGCTACTATATTTTTTTTTTTTTCTGTCCTATGTGTCTTGGCAATCTGAAACCAAATTTTATTTTCATTTATCCTATAATAATACCAAATGAAGGGGCAGTAGTGAACATGAAAGTAGGCAGTAGTGAACATGAAAGTAGTGAGAGCTAATCGCAGACCTATAAGTATCCTTGGTTTTTTGTGTGTGTGTACATGCTTATATTCACAAGAACAACTCTGACCAATCTGTACTACATGTGGTAGATTTTGTTTTCTCCCTCTTCCCAGGCCAGTGCTGTCACACAGAAATACGTAAACCAGACATAAGCATATCCTTCAAAAACATCTCCTTTTTTCAGCTGATGTTGCTGCCTACTAAGAGTGATGCATATGATTTCTTGCTCAGTTGAAAATAGGTTCCATCATTACATTTCTTTATGGAAGGGTAGTACAGTAGGTAGAAGTTGTCATTATGAGTGGATAATGAAAAATCAAAATGAAGAACACCAACTTAAAGGGACTGTTGTATTTTTGAGCACTTTTCTTTTACAAAGACAATATTCTTTTACAAAGATGGTACGTTGATGTACATATATGTAATTACCACACAAAAGAATGTAATTTCAAGCAGGTAAAAGTAAATGTAAGAAAGCTGGCTCTACTGTTGTTATCAAGGCCTTCATCATTAGTGTCAAACGTTCCTGTTCTGCCCACTACTGCCTGGTTTGATGAATCATTTTTTTGTTGGCATCATGCACATAATTTTTTTGGGTAACAACACTGTGGGTCATCGATAAAAGGAGAAAAGTAATTCAACGCTGGAAAATTAATTATTGTACTGAAAACATGCTTTGTACTATACAGAGCCCAGATACAGCAAAATGATATCCCCAGAGAAAAGTCACAAATTACAGTAGTATGGGGTAAAATGAAAAAATACGCAACTGCACGCAAATTAATGAAAATGAGCATCAGTTAAAAGATTTTAAAGTAGTCCTTGGTTCTGATATTTCAGTTTTAGGCATTTAGACTTTTAGACTTTAATCTGCTCTTAATATAAAACTGTGTTAGGTAATCGTCTCTAATACTTGCAAAAGTTTCAAAGATGAAAGTATATCTCTTCCTGTGTTGCTTCTATTTGAACGTTTTCAGTTATAATGTACTGCCCACGAACCAAAGATAACTTCACTAGAAGGAGGGGAGAGACTTGGGGAAATAATGGCAGCAAATAATAGTTGATACGGAAAATACTGAATTTTAATGTTTTTGCTACTGACTTAAAGAATGCTTTAACATAACTAGAAGCTTAACAGTATTACAACTATCAAAAAACAATTAGAAGGGTATTCCAAAGGTAAGGAAAGAATAGATTTCAGTATAATTTTAAGCAAATCAGAGGTACTAAGTTCAACAAAGAAAAGAAAATTTGCTGCAGAGCTCTACAGAGAGTTAGCCAAACAGACTTGGGGGAAGAGAAGTAGGGAAAAGCAGGTCAAAAACCTGTATTTAAAATGAAAAAACAAATGTTCTGTTATGTGTAACTCTTGTAATCTGACTTGCCTATCAAAGATGGTTTCAATATTTCAAATAACAGCATTGTAAACATCAGGTGACTTAATGAGTTACAGGAAAGTGCTAGCAGATAGGATAAGCTTAGTCTAATTTGCAAACAAATTGATTTAATGGTGAGAGGCCACAGATGATATATCTTGATACCTCCCCAAACTTATCAAAAGTAAACTAACAAAGCTAATTTAGATGCGTTCAGCTGTCATCCCTTAATAATGGTTCAAAAAGCTGCTTTCTCTTTTTGTCATCATTGTATTGTATCACTTAGTCATCAGCATAAGGAAGCAGTATGTATTTTAGGAGCTGCTTTTCCCATTCTGGCAAGTGATAATACTTACAGTGACATCGCAGCCTATGTTCATTGCATCATTGATTCTCACAGCACAGAAGAGCTGTCAAATGGTTTTGTGGGTTCATAGTCCATTCATTCAGATTTCACTCCAGCTCCATGGTTCAGGGATCTCTATCGTGTTTGAGACACTGGGGCAAAGCTTGCAGAAAGGAGTAGTATACTGGTATTATAAAAGCTCTGCTTCTTTTCTGTCACTGTATTAGTTACTGTTTTATTGGATAGTACCTCTTCTATCATGCCTTGCCTCTGTTACGGCTCAAGGTACTCACAACAGCAGCTGTAGCTACTAAAGTGTGCAGCTCACTTACGGCCTGATTAATGTATTTGTATATACATCTTGAAAGTTCCCATGGTAGCATTCCAGGGTGACATTAGTTCATCTGTAAAGGGGCAAATGAGGATGAAACAAGAGCAGACAGTTCCTGACAAAAGGTTTCAGACAGGAACATAGCACATTGCCTCTTGAGATCCAAACCACAGGCCAAATTTAAGATTCTGTCACTGTCTTTGTGATACATCACTAGTGGCATGGGCAGTGTGTGCAGGCACTTGTAGCTATGGTAATGAAGCCTGCCTTGAAAAGCTTAATCTTCACAGTGAGTACATAGGGAAGGGCTTGTTGGAATCAGTACTAGAAAATTTCTCTGCAACTAATATTGAAAACAGCTCAGTGAAATAAATACAATGCTTTTTCAAAGACAAAAATATAGAGTGCGCCAAGATATATTCAGTGTACCAATTTTCAGCATGATTTCTGCATAATTATCATGCTATTAGAGAAAATAACTAGAAGGCACCTTCAGAACTCTTTTTGCCCAGGGCTCTTCAGTATACAAAGCTGATAGTGCCATGCCAGATTTTAAGCAGCAACTGCTATTTATGTTGGTACTAAAAAAACTCCTGAAGAGAACTTTTCTTCAATTTTCTCAGCTTAGACCTCACCTACATATTGTTACTGTGATTTACCTGTGGATGCCTAGCATTAGCTTAGTCAGTAATGCTGTGTTTAACCTTTGCTCAAAGTCAACACCTGCTGTGAAAACCCCTGTGCAGGTGAAATCAGTAGTGTTCTATAGGTGAAAGTAGAATACATCTGTACACTGACCTCTATTCTAAGTCAATTTTTTCAGTCTTAAATGATTAGGGCTTGAAATAAATGATTGAATATGCTTTGTGAGAAAACGTGAAATGAATGACGGGTACCCTGTTTTGTGCTGAGATCCAGAGCAGGTTTTTCTTGTTTAAAAAAATTACTAAAGTGATGATGAAATAATAAATCTGAATTTTAAGTTTTGATTAAGAAAGATTTGCTAAGACAAGGATTTCCTGGGAAGTTTAAAATCATTTCTAACATAGTACTGCATTCTGAGCCTTCTGTCTGCTCATCCTTTTATCTGTGTAAAGTTGCACATGCGCACTGGAGCTGCTCACTGTTAGCAAAATCTTTTGAAAAACGTTATCTGCTAAAAAGGGACTGCATTGATTTTCCTATAGCCAGCTCTTAAACTGTAAAATCATTCCACTCACTTGACCTGTGACTTGAAAAGAAGACCTAGGAATGGTTCTGAAATCCTTAGGAGTGCTATTAGGTAATGTATACATGTCACAAAAGGCAGTAGCATCCATTCAAACCTCACACCGATTTTAAGTATGTATTTGATGTGAGGTCCCAGCACACTTTATAATTAATGCATACAGTAATTTATCTCCTAACTCTATGAGAAATAATACCTTCTAACTAAAAATAGAAAGATCACCTTCTTAAATTTGCTGAGCAGAACCTGAGGGGAGCAACATCTCCTGCCTCATTTTGGACAGGAAAGTATTTCCACCTTTAAGTTTTTAGCAGTCCTTGTTTGTCTGGGACATTCATACAGTTTAATACATTGCCTTATGCTGTACTTGTGCAGGGAAACTTTGAAATGTCTAACCACTTTACGATGCCTGTTTGCTGTTGGAATAAACTGTTAGCTTTTCTACCCCTGGTAAATTGACACTGTGACTCTAAGGCTTGTGATGTTTACTTCCTATTCCTATAGAAAAGGTAATTTCAAGCAAACAAAGTGGCAAAACCTTGTATTCTGGAAAGACTTCTTAAAATGAACTGTTATTGGTTAACCTCTTACGGCTTTCTGTAAAATTACCATGCTATTAAAGAAAACAAGCACAAGTCAATAGCAGACATAGGTTTGGGTATTTTCCAAAAACATAACATACAGCAGATGTATTTTGAAGGTATGCATGTCAAGACCTAGTGGAATATGGGCACCACTGAGAGAAAGCTGTATATATCTGACAAATGGTTCAAACTCTTTTCTTGAATGCAATGTTAAAGCTCCCATCTGTAATTGTCTTTAAAAATCATACAGCTGAAGCTCGTACTTTATCCACTTAGACTACTATAATACTTATAATCTTTCCCATATGCTGGTAGCTGCTCATTTATCTTGTACTAGTGATAGTCTTTTTGGCTGACCTGTGGTGTGACTTTAGCTGAATAGAATGCAAAACAAGAGCTGATAAAGAGCTTTTTTACATCTGAAGGTCATAAATATTGAACACATTTCCTGTCATGCTTGTCAAGAAGAGTGTCATGCCTCTCTTGGTTTTGCAGTCTTTGAAAAGCCAAGGCCTAGCAGGAGTACTGAGGTATATATAGAATATTTCTTCACACTTCTAAAGAAGTTGAGATTCACTTCTAGGAATTTAATAATAAATACAAACATTCTGACATTAAAAATGCTACATTAATGCAGTGCTAGCACTTTAATATCAGGCACAGTAAAATCAGAATATTTTAGAAGGTTGGTCTGTTTTAGTGTAATGTGGCTAAGCTGCATATCCTGCATTACATATTGCATATTTTAATAGTAAGAACATATTAAAACTTAAATTTTAAAAGCCACTTGTTCATCATGCAAGGCTAATCTTAATAGAGAGTGAGAGACACAGATTTGAAGGTGATCTGTTCGGTGGTTATGAATAACCAAACTCCAAACTTTCACATCTCTTTTGGCCATCAGTTTTTTTGTTTAAGTAGATAATAAATGTACTGGCAGAAATAACCAGTTCTCTCCTCAGAGTTAATCAGTTTGTTATTCAAATCCTGTCATAAACTCTGAACTGAAGGTTTGTTGTTTTTTGCTTTTTTCAAAGGAGGATAGATATATAGATCTTATGTATTTCTTATAACAAAACAAGCATACTCAGAGATTTTGAAGTATCAGCCAACTCAGAGATGCTCATCCATAGCCTTCCTAGTCAAAGTGTACATTGGGCAGTAGAAATAGATGAGGGAGAGGACAAGGGGTAATGGGTTAAAACTTAAACAGGGAAAGTTTAGATTGGAGGTGAGGAAGAAATTCTTTACTGTAAGGGTAGTGAGGCACTGGAATGGGCTGCCGAAGAAAACTGAATGCTCCATCCCTGGTGGTGTTCAAGGCAAGGTTGGATGGAACCTTGGGTGACATGGTGTAGTGTGAGGTGTCCCTGTCTATGTCAGGGGGGTTGGAACTAGATGATCTTAGGGTCCTTTCCTACCCTAACTGTTCTGTGGTTCTATGACATTGTCTTCTCTCTGTTTAGGAACACATGGCGCAGCATTAGTGTGCATTTAAGTTTAATTCTAGAGCCCTATTTTGAAAAGGTTTACATCAGACATTTCATATTTCCGTGGTCTGTGAAAATAGGATAAATATACTAATTACTCTATTACCTGAATAAGGGCAGCACATCTGGATCTTACTCTTTTACAAGTGCATACTTTATTGCAACAGATGGAAAAGTGAAAACATTGGGCACTATAGAACTCTATCTTTTTCATATACTTAAGATTTCTCAATTAAAATGGAGATCTTATTGGCAGAGGCAATAACCTATAATTTATTATTTTAACTTTATTAAATGATCCTTAAAACATAAAAAATTGTTATGTGACATGCAAGTGTTCAAACACAGTTGATAAAAACAGTCTGCAGTCTGATACAGGTTAAGGTTTTGAATGGAGGTATCAAAAGTCCTTGACATTTTAAAAACACTTCTGTGTCAAACAGTAACAATCTTCTCCACGAAAGTGACTTTTTTTCATCACTGGCAATGATTGAAGATGGCCTATTCTAGATAGAAAACAATCCCATATATATTCTGAATCTAAATAAGACACTTGGAGTTCTAGTTGTATAGATGTATTTTTTTTTCCCCACTCAGCACAAACAAACGATGCAACATTTGTTGATGAAACAAAGTGGTAGTCCCCTGTCATGAAAACTTGCTTGCTATGCTAGTCAGAGCTGTAGTATACCATCTGCATCAATACAGTTTGCATTCTTGAATTTTGGGTAGCCACTTTGCAGCCTGTACTGGGATTGAATTGCCATATAAATTGAACAGCAACTGAAAAATACCTCATATTTTCAGAACAGTGTGTTCTGACTTGGTCTCAGCCTGTTTGCTTGTTAGTGTTCTCTCCTACTGAGGATGTCAGTTATTCCCCTCCCAGAATTACTGACCATGCAGGCAAAATTGGACTTCATCATTGTTGAAACTTCTGTGAGAAATACGTGATGGAAATAAAGCCAAGCTGCAGAAGTACTTCTTTCCCTACTGGGAGCAAATTAAGCACAATAAGCAAAATATCAATTAAGACATATTTTACTAAGCAATATGCAACATACTTGGATTTAGATTTTCTGCGTCATCCTTAATATTTCTTTCCTTCGTTGCAGTTCTTGTGAAAGGTCACCTAAGCCTCAGGATGCTAAAAGGGTCACTATCACTGAGGGCAATTCATCCTTTATTTGCTGAACACAGTGCCAATCAAAGCCATGAGCAATTGTGTGCATTTGTGGCTCCTGAAACAAAAGGAATATTGGAGCCCTGATGGTGTGGCTAGCCTTGACAAGTCACGATGACCTGGTGACAACTGTAAGGAAAGTTTTTTAGGAAGGCTACTCCTCAGCTGGCAAGATCCACAGGGCTTGTCAGGACTGCAGAGCAATTTTCCAGCTGCAGGATTCAAAACTTGCACTACAAAAAGAATGGGAGAGCCATGGGAGATTTCTTGTCAGAAACTCCCAAACTGAGCTCTGAGCAGCAGTTTCCTAGCTTCTTGTGTTCTGTGCCCATGAATGATCCCTTGAAGGCATCATCTGCTACTGGTTTCAGAAAGTTGAGGAAGATTGTTCTCACACGTTTTGTGTCTGAGTGTCAGCCATGAGAAGGCAAGCACAGAATGAGCCATGATGACTAGCTTGAAAAGTTCATTTAACTGTTGCTGCAAGGAAACTGCCTTAATATTTGTTAAGGGGGTTAAGAGGAAGGTTGTATTTAATCTTTCAATGAAGTGAAACAGCTGAACAGTTTTAGCTGAAACTTGCTAAAAACCATTTTCCCCAGGGCTGACATTATGTAGGAAAATATCACCAGACAAGCAGAGTATTTCAAAAACTTATCTGCATTAAAGAAACAAAGTTGTATTAACACTTCTGACATAAACTTATCTGGCAGCGCTACCTTGAACATCCTATAATAGTGTATCTTATATGACCCAAATCCAACAAATAATTCTGTTCCCTGTTCCTGTATAGTTTGATGCTGGATACACTTAAAATGGAGCACATTTAAATAAAAGAATATTAGTATCTAGAAACCCATTATTAATCCATTCACAGGTACAAAATTAATAGCAAAGGGTATTTGCTTCAAGCAAACAGGAGCACAAATAGCTCAGTATTGTAGAAAAAAAGAGTTTTCATAAGTTAAAGAATGGGATAGGGGTGATTGCTCCACTTTCATGGAACAAAACTGGTGGCTCCTTTGATAAGCAGCAACATAAAACCAAGCTGGGTAATATTAAAATGAGTCTTGAATTTGTGTAATTGTGAAGAATTTGTGCAATTGTAAATCCTTGAAGGTATTTTGTTCATACCCCTCAAAATGAAAGGACTTTAATTCATAATTTATAAGCACAGCTACTCCAGTGAGCATTCCTTCAGGCTACTATGACTACCTTTGCAACCACCAGAGAATGTGAAGCAGAAACAACAGTGATGCTTCTGGATATGAATACTTTTTCCCCCATATTATTTTACAGTTTTGGTGGGTATTTAAATCTTTAGTTTGTTTAATTCTCTGCCCTCTGCTATGTAGGATGTTAGCCAGTCATCTCCACACAGTTGTAAAGATGAAAAGACTGGAAATAACACCTAGACATCTTCACTGTTCTGTGCTGACAGGGCAGAGGCAGCTTGTATCGATCGTCACATCTAACTAGTAATAAGAATGTAAACTCAGCCTTGTGTTGCTTTCCATCAAAGCAATGCAAGTCAAGCTCTCCTTTTGCACAGCCTGCATTCATTTCTCCAGTTGTCAATATGTCCTGATAGAGCTTTTAGATGCTTATCAATATTTAACTGCACTCCTATTGACTCAGCAATTACACAGTAATTGATTTAAGATTGATTATCATCATGTTAACATTTTAATGGTCAAAGACTAATATAGCTGACTGAATGAAATTATTTTAGGTTTTTATTACCTCTGTCCATGCACATTACTGTTCCTTCTCACCAGACTTTAAGTTTTACTTAACGTTGAGTTGTTCACTAGAAATAGCTGAAGATACCATTTATAGACTTAATCTTCACCAGAAGAACTATGTCCTGGTTTTCAGTACAACATGTTGATTATAACCAAAAACCTTCAAATGGACATCTTCAGCCTATCTTGTTACTAGTTTAAACATATGGAAAAGGTGTGTACCAACTAATACAGAATTAATCCACTGTGCCACACATAAGAGGCAGGTAGTGAAAAGGTAAGGCAACAAAGTTGTTTTATCAGCTGCAGGGTTTTATCCAAGAAGTAGGTTTGATCAATGGTGCTTTTGAGAATCAGCTTCATTGATTTTTTTGCACAGAGAGGCCTGAACTGCAGTCAGAGCTATGACAGGTTTGAGCTTTGCCAGTTGTGGTGGATATAAATATCAGCAGAGAAATATCCAATAAATAAAACGAAAAATGTGGAAGGATGGAATCTTTTTCTAGTATGACAATAAAACTCTTATTGTTTTTGTTAACTCTTCAGTGCTCATGGTTTATGAGATGGAGTCAGAGGTTGTGTGTGATCTGTTGTGTACAAGCCCCGTGGAACAGGTGGGCAGGACCACCCATAGCCAGTGCTGGTTCAGGGTTTTATATATTAGCCAGGAATTAAATCACAATTATTGTTGGGGAATAATTATATAACTAGATGTCCACCAGAAACCTGAGAAGACAAAGGAGTGGACCACAAATGTTTTGGAATGGTCACTGTTCACCATTTCCTACCCAGTCTTTTCTGAGAATATTGGACATTAATTTAAGACAATCTAGCACTGATTTTTTTATTTGGCTGTTTTTTGCCATGACTTACCTTACTGGAACACTTTCCAAAAACCCACTTCTGAAGTTTTTCTCAAGATGGAGCCCAATTTCTCTGGCAAATAGACCTTGATAGGTTGAGTGATAGATCTGGCCTTAGTCAAAAGAAAAAAAAATGAATAAGGCTATCCTCAAAGGATTCCTCACTATGCAAATGGGAAGAGATCAGTGAGCTACTTCATTGCAGAGCCAAGTCTTTCACTGGCAATAATTGAAACATGATACTTTTATCAGTAAAGTGCAAAGGTTTGAAAAGTTCTTGGATGTTTGTGAGCCCTGCTTGAAAAAGCTATCAAATATATCAGAGCTGTCACTTAGTTGGCTGCTATGGAAAAGACGGCAAATCATACTCTTCAGCACTGTTACTGTAGGATTTGGTCAGATCTGTGAATACTTATTGTGTGTATATTTGCATTGTCTTTTCCTGTTCTTTATTAACCAATGGAAGTTTTGTAACTTTCAGGCATGAGCAGCCCTGCAGATATCTTTAATATTAGTCAGAATTTTATGCCGATGTTTTTTTTATTTTTGATGTCAAAGAGAAATCATTCTAGGAGCATGCTTCCAGGAATATGGTCATCTTTAAAACCACAGTAAATTTCTGGCCTAGTTACTCAGGATTTGAGCAATAACTTACTTTCTGTGAGAGAGCCTCTAAAGCACGTTTACCTTCACCTGAGCTGTGCTTGAAGTGTGGTAGATTTTTTGATTGTTCCTGTAATGGTAGTCTATCCTAACCAGTCTCTTCACTCCATGTGTCCTGTGGGATCACAGCTTCTTAGAAGGAGTGGAAATTCTTCTGATAAAGAGGGAGTTTACTTGAGTTCCTTTTTTTTTTTAAATTCTTCCTTTTAGCTCTTTCTTCTCAACATCTTGGTACAATCTAAGGTAGCATTTCAGGTGGTATGGCCAAAAGCACAACAGAAGGAAGTTCTTTAGTCAAGATTAATACACACAGTAAATTTAGAATGTAGCGAGAAAAATAAATCATCAGTCTTCCCAAAATACTAAAATTGTTTCTTTTCTGTACAGGCATTCCTTGAGTTTTAGTGTACCTACCTTCTAGTGTAATTTTAGAACAGCAGCTCAGACTAAGTGTGGTAATTAAAATTGCATGAATGTGGTAATATATATGGTAAATCTGGCTTCAGGACTCCTACTGCCTGATATGTTGTCCCACAGAGAAATTTCATGTGTTAACTTCTCATCAGTCAGTGTGGTGCCAGGTCATGCAGCCTCTGCTGTTGCACCTGGTGTAAGACCGGAAGTTATCATAAAATATAAATTTTGGCTGATTTTATAAGAATAGGATCTGATCCAAGTCAAACCTGGTGATCTTTGTGATCATGTCCACCTTTTTATTAAGGACTGTAGTACTGCACCTTAACTTCAGCCAAACGACAAAATGTCATTGTTATCAAAATAATCTTGAGAGGTTGCATGAGTGTGGGAAGCCTTGAAAGGTAACAGAAAGCTTTCTCAAAGGGTCTAGTAGAATTATTCCTGAAGATTTGATAAATCTCTGGTTTTTTAACCTAGACATTAGGTGAATCCCTATAGAAAAGAACTCAAACTATGGCTGGGTTTTGTCCCAAAAGTTCATTGAAATATAGATCATATTAAATCTATAAAAACAGAACAATTATTTTAAGCATACAATGGACTCAAACATCCTTTTACTACTAGTATAAAAATTAAGTTCAATGGTTTTCTCCCATGAAAATCCCATAGACATTCTTACAGTACTAAAAAAAGAAAGATCCTTTCTCCACCAGTAATAATCGCTTTTGAGAACATCATTTTGAAGGGAAGTCCATTTTAGCCTTGAATCTATGACAGATATTAGATGTACATAAAACATCCATGAGATACTTCTGTTCCGGCCTTGTTGCACTTTTCAATTACTTTGTACTGTTTGTACATAACTAAACCAGGTCTGGGATCTGGAGTGGACCATTTAACTCCTTTCATTCATTAGAACTAAATTAGGACTGTCAGGAAAAGTCAGTCTTCTGCAGTAAGAAATCCTGCTAGGAAAGAGTATTCTGTGTTAAGGCTTCTTGTACATTCAGTCGATTTGGATGAGGAGTTACACTTTCGTATAGTTATCTGCACCAAGTTGATAGAGGTTGGACCATTGCTAATTCTTGGTCCCTTTGGGGGGGGGGGGGGGG
>JASSUY010018924.1:0-26513 GCA_032466535.1 Forpus xanthops | reverse complement strand
TTGGTCCATTTCCCCCCCCCCCCCCCCAGTTGTTAACTGAAGTGTGCAACAGGCACAGAACAGAACTATGTATATCAGGTGAAAAAGTTGGTTCCTACTCAGTCACAATACTGATGGTGAAATGAATAAAACATTTTAAAATGATAAACCAGTCCATATGTCTACAGTTCATTTCAGCAGTTCATATTTTATTTAAAACTCCTATCCATAGGTAGAAGATGCGGAGTTTCATATTAAAGCTTTCATTTTAATTAAAACACAGCAGCAGGAAGAGGAAAGAAACCCACAGCTCTCTCAAACCCCCTGATACCACAGAATTGTAGCACAGTTCTTAAAGTCTCCTTTTCTAGCTGCGCTGTTGAAACTCTGAAGAGCTGGATTTTCAGAGCTATTGAGTGTCATAGTTTTATTTGAAAGGAGCAGAGGCTGCAACTGCCTCTTATTCCTCAAAGCTACGTCTGATGCAGCTCAAAAAACACATTTGGGATAATTTGCCCCTGAGAAAACATGGCGCTTACGTTCTGGGTCCTTGTCTGCTCTATGCATCCATAGGGTGTTTTTTTTATCCCTTAAGAGCCACTGAGGGGGGCTTTTGTTCATTTACTTAATTGTTTCTAATGAGCTTTGAGTGAAACTTAAATGTAGATATGCTCTGTCTGGTTGCTCCTCAGAGCTAAAATGAAGCATGCTGAGCTACCACAGTTGTGGTAGTCTTCAAGGTGTTTCCTGTGGCACCTCTGTCATTTACAAAGCCCTGACAGGGATGCTGTCCAGCCCCCTCTGATCTACCTCTTGTTCTAATGCTGCTTCTTCTCATCTTTATGTAAAATCTAAGTGAAGTCCAAAATGGACTCTATGATGATTTACTTCTGCCAGAAAGAGAAGGCAGTAAGGGCAGTATTGAAAAGTAACCTTTGTGGTGATTCTTCTATTCTGGCTTCATCTACCTCAGTAAAAAAATAAAAATAAAAAAATCATAATAAAAAAAAAAAAAACCTTAGATTTTAATTCGCTTTGTGTCCACATTCCCTGGCTCCAAATGTATCCCCAACCCAGTTTCTTGACTTAAATGTAACAGAAGATCCAGAAACTGTTTTGCTTGACAAATTATACTGTTTCAGCCATTCTTGTAATTAGGATGGGAGTTAAATACATTAAATCCACACTTAGGAAAAAAGCTACAAAACATTAATTGCAGTCTATTAAAATTCTAAATTCATCATCATTGGAAATTTCTTTCTTTTTATACCTGAGTAGAATAATTCCAATATGTGAGATGAATCCAGTGTGCACTTAATCCTTAATCCGCCATGCTGACCTCATTCAAGCTTGAGGGACCAGTTCTATTATAAAGCGTAATTACTCTAAAGCTAAAAACTTAAGCAAGGCTTTGAGGGCTATGTCTGTGAAACTCAAGTTGAAATTGCCATGGTTCATGTATAAACAGAGAACTTAATCAGGTAGAACCCATAAAAGCAAGGCTTTTAAATTGCCCCAGCTATCAAAGCATAAAAAGTGCTATTAGAATGTCCACCTTTTATAATGCTTTCTAACACTCCTCCTTTTAAAATGGATTTAAGGACCTGCTATGTAGTGAACATTTTCATATGGTTTAAATTATGCATTTTTAATTTATTTTTTATTAGCTAGGAATTACTACAGTAGAATCTTTTTTCCTTTCTTGTTAAACCTAATTATGCATGCAAACATGCAGTATTTGGATTATTATGATTCTATGTATTTTTTTTCTGTTAAGGCTATTACTCTAAGATCATTTGTATCATCGAATACATAGGATTTTAAATGATATATTGCCAGTTACTGAAGTATTATAGAAGGGGAGATGATCTTTCTTGATTAGTCTTTTTACAAGATAGCGGTGTAACTTCTGAGAATACCATTCAGGACCATTTAAATCAGTACATTATATTTTTGTTGAAGGTGATCAAAGAAGTCTTTCAAACAAGAATCTGATGAAGTGGGGTCAAACTTGACAAAGACAAATGAATCTTCACTACAAAAGAAATCCGTTTAGTAATGAAATGTTCAGTTTAAACTAGAATTTCTGTTCTGAGCTTTGGTAAACTTATGTTTGCTTACTACAAGCAAACAGAGGTTAAGCACAAAACAAAATTCTTCTGCCTTTTTTGTTTGAATTTGTATATGTTTTGGTTTTTTTTTTTTAAGGCAGTTGAAAATCCCTGGCACTAGCACTTTGTTCCTTTTCTACAATATCCATAGCTTAACTTATCCTGAAATGATTATAGCTTGATGATTAGCTAATTAGGAACACTCATCATCATTTTCATTGGCTGTTTGCAAAATATTACATCTGGGTAATTTAATGCAAGTTACTTCATGAACACTTGCTTAAAATAAAGCACACGAGCAGAATATAAGCAGAAGATACATCTCATTTCATGATAGCATTAGAAACAACAACATTTTGTAACTGACAATGAAATTGCTTATAGGAACAAACTAAAATCACAGGAAATACATGATGTTGAGTCCTGATGTGCAAAAATATGTTATCTTTGTTTTTGTGTAAATTGTTCTCTAAGTGCTCCACATTTTCCCTTGCTGGGATGGATGACTCTTGAAATGTTTCCTTTTAGTTTACATGCATAAAATCGCAAGATAAATATTTTTTTATAAGCTTAATTTTACTGTTAGTGTTCAGTGTATGTGACTTACGACTTCATGAGCCCTATACGCATTTAAGAAATGAGTGGAAAGTATTGAGTGTCCTGCAATCATTAGAATGACTCTATTTGTCTTAGAGAAGATGATATTCAATCACCTAATAGTTATAACAAACATTTTACCTAAATGGCTAACATTTTTAGACATCTAGCTAACAAACAGATGGTCACTTTTCATTGCTCAGGTATATTAACACCAATTAACACACCCATGTTAATACCACAGAAAACAGTTTGATATTTCATTTTCATAGCTGGTCAGGTTCATTAGAGCATAAGATTTCTTTCCTTCTAATGCCACTCCTTCTACCTCAAATCTGGATCAGATTTTATTTCTCCCACTCTGTCTTCTCTGATGTCCTAAAGTTCTTCTCCACCACTCTCTAGTTGATAATCCGCAGTCTCCTCCTCTTAATTTAGAAGAAAATCAGCATGAGTTGCTACTCTTCCTTTAAAATTACAGATATTGATTGCTCGTATTGCCATTCCAGGTTAATTTTATGCATTTAGCAAACTAATTCTTTAATTTCCTTTTAAGATTGCTCATTTAGAGGTCTCCCACCTCTACAGCTTTGTGTTCCTGACCCTATCTTATTTGTTAGCAGTGGTTGTTCTAATATTGCTTTAAGAAGTGGTGTTTGATCCTAGTTCTCTTTCCAGTATGTTCATGTAAACCTGGAATATCATCAGTCAAGTTGTGGCAATTCCACAGGTGTGAATTTTGTTGAAGTGAAAAGTGAATCTGATCTGTCTGTGGCTCTGGAAAACATGTTTTGTACTATGGCAATGGCTCAGAGCCTTTATAACAAATAAAGCGTAATTTCACCAAGTAGCAGCTTAGAAGCTACTAAATTTTTTTATTAGGAAGGAAATCTCAGTTGTGATCTGACATTCATTTACAGGACATGAAAGAGAGCATTGGATTCTTTAACTCCGTTGTTTTTATATAGCATTCCTTAAAGAAATTCTCCTTAAGGAAAGTAAGTAGAGTCTCTTGGGGTGGATAGAGCAAGTTACATTACGAGGTATTTGCTGCCCTCAAGCTGCACTAAGAGGCTAAAGAATTCTGTCTGTTCTTTTGATCTGCATGTTTTTTTCAATTATATGGCAGATGCAGTCGCAGTCATGAGTCAGTGATGGGGGCTCACAGGAAAAGCAAGTGGGAATCCTCATTAAGTATTGTAGGACTTATTCCAGTAGTTATGTTTACTGTTTCCAATGAAAAAAAACTTAGCCAAGTCACACATCTACAGAATGTACTTTTTCATGTGTTATATGGAACCGCTTTAGTAATTAAGCAGACAACATACAGAGAGATTACACATAAATAGGATTTTTTTTTCTAAAATTTTAGCCAATCAAAATATTGGGTAAAATCAAAGTATTGTATTGGCAAGCCAAAAATTTTACATATTTAATTTTAATTCTATTCTGTGTCATTGCTACATGATCCACATTAAAAATATAATAAACTAATCTTTTCTTCTATGTATAGAATGAAAAAGCATGTTGAGATGCAACTTTAAAAAAATAATATTCATTGTTTATTAGCAATATTTATACAAATATGTAAAAAAGGAGGGGCTTTTTGTAATGGGGACTTTTTGTGTGCTATATAGCCCAAAACAAGCTGCAGGCACTACTATATTAAACAAAATAAAGCTAACAAAAAAAAATTACTGTGTAAAATTATGTGACTCAAGATGTAAGGGTGTACTGAATATGCATATTTTCCTCACTGAGTTCATTGATATGCTAACCTTATTTTTATGTATGCATTGAAAAAACTCCATGAAATTTTGGTTTGCAAAATGAAAATTTTGTATTCAGTCAATTCAGAAGACAAACAAGCATAGAATGGTTTGTGTTGGAAGGGACCTTAACCATCACCTAGTGCAGTTCCGGATCTCTGACATGGGCAGAAACACCTTTCAGTAGACCAGGTTGCTCAAAGTCCTGTCCAACCTGGTCTTGAACACTGCCAGGGATGGGGTAGCCACAGCTTCTCTGGGTAGCATTTGTTAGAACCTCAACACCTTCACAGTAAAGAACATCTTCTTAATATGTAACCTAAACGTACCCTCTTTCAGTATAAGAAGCAGATGTATGGGAAACAAGGCTGGTAAACGCAGATTTAAAGGACTTGTGCGAGCTCTAAAAGGAAACATCTTTTGATCTTTGAATCATTCATAGTTTTGGCTATTTTGTCTATTCGAGAACAGCTTTTTAAACCGTAAATATAAATAATAAAGTTAACAGATTATGTTAATCATAGATCTGAGCCTAATGCTAAAACAAGAGTAGGAACATTCATTAGGAATAGGTTATAAACTCACAGCTTTCCTTGTCACAGCAGCCAAAGGATTTGCTACTGGGAAGAGTATTCAACAGTGCACTCTGCCTTGCATAAGACATAACCAAGCCAGGCAAGAGATGTGTTGTTTTGTTGTTACACTCAGCTATCCTAGAGGGCAGAGTATAGGTTTATTTTTCCTCCAAAAACTAGTGGGAAACAAAATAATGTTCCAAATTTGAAAGGTTTGTTCTGCCATTACTGCTCACTGATCCTTCCATTCATAGCTCTTTGTTTCTGCACTCCATTCTTGCATTGTCTAAACACATCTCAGTGAAGCAAGACAGGTTCAAAGGAACTGAAGTAATGTATTATTTGCTCTAGTTGAACAGTATTTTTTTACAGGAGAAATTGTAGATCTGCATAGTTTCAAATGATTCACAACATTAAAGAACACAATGTCCATGTATTTATCCAGTGTTTTCATTGCTTCCCAAATGTTTATGACAAATAGTACTTTTCCTAATGCTTGTTTCTTTCAAGTACTTGTAGACTACTGTCATGTACCCACTGAGTTTCTGCTTAGTCACCAACTAATATATATTTCTCTTCTAAGTATTCCTCAGTGTCAAATATACAGGTTCCCTTATCTGCTGTGTTTGGTAGTGGTTTTTTTGTGCCTGGTAGTGAATTATTCTCACGGTGACCATGTAGAAATTGTAGAAATGCATTAAGAGCATTAAGATAGTAATAAGAATACTGCACAAAATTTCATATCTTTTTTGCTAGATGCAGAAGTTTTAACAGTGCTGGTAGTGCCAAGTGATTAGATGCCTTACCCCTTGTTCAAAGTCAGAGGCAGAGAGGTTCTCCCTCACATGGGAGATACAAGAGGCAAAGGGGGATGCCTTCACCCAGCACACTGAGGTGGGACTAGCCAACATAGGAAAATAGAGACTAGTAAGACTGGTATGATTTTGTCTCTACTCACAGACAGAATTAGCATTTAAACCCCAGAATAGACAATTATGCGCTTTGTTTTGCAGAATTGGTTAGTAAACTAAGCTGTGGTATTCTCAAATGAGGTTAATTACAATAGTCATGCTCTTTTATATAGTCCTTAAACCTAGTATTTAGCATATTCCATGGGCTGTTTTCCGGAAAACTGGATTTTGTGTTTTCCATTATCGCCTCCTGAACACAATACATATACAGTAGTTCTCTTCCTAAATCTTTAGGAAATCCAGCACTTAGAGACAAGTGCAACTAGAACATGAGTATATGAATCTTGTAAGAACAGACTTTAATTTTCCAGAGGGAAAAAAATCCTTAATTAATTTTGCTTGCTTTAATTTTGCTACAAATGGTGAATCGCAGAGATGATATTGCTATCCTTAGAAAATTATTGTCATAATTATAGAAATAGGGATATGGCAGTTCTTTTGAAATTCTCTCGTTGTGAAAGAGAAAAAAGTTGCGCTCAAAACTTGTCAGCGCTAGTGTGTTTCATTTTTATCTCAAAGGGGAGTTCTTGTTCAGTTGTAGGGTCAAGTACAAGAACCAAAGCCCTGCGACCAAAATTTGAGAGCTAAAAGTCTGGACAGACAAAAAAGACAGACATACAGAGACATATTAAAATAAGACAAAATAATTGCTAAAAATTGATAGATATTTTAGCAGTGAGTTAATTCTCATTCAAGTGTGCATGAGTGTATTTGAATTTGTAGACTGCTTATATAACTACTAATTAGTAAAGAGGACGTCATAATGGCTGAATTAATAGGTGAAGGATTAATGTTAGATACATGGTTTACAAACATGCTTCCAGGGTCCTGTTAGAAGATGCGGACACTAGCTCAAATTGCAGCATGGTGACTGGCTCTTTTTTAGCTTAATTCCAAAATATTTTCTCCAAGTTTTTTTGGTTTTGTTCAATAGACAAAAACAATGCACAAATATGGAGCTGCACATGGAGAATTGTTAGTTCTCACTTTGGTGCTTCAGAATGCTTCAACATTAATCTAGGGCATAGTTTTTCAGATAGAAGCAAAATGTCTGTAACTTTATGCAGAATATTGAAATAATAGTTTTCTATAGCTGCTTCCATTTTAGGTCAATTAATTGCCTAAAATGTTACAATGTGCCTCAGTGAAACTTTTTTCAGGTATAATATTTTAAAACAGAGAAATTCTTTTTTTGCAGGTCAGTGCAGAATGCACTAAGACTCTGCCAGTTTCCTTTCATGTGTGATCTTTGCTTCCTTGATCATTTCCGTAATCTCTATTACTTCAGCTGTCTATGCCTCCACTTGTAGCATTAACCTTGATGTTTTGTAATAGATGTCTCTCATGACCTTAGCTCTTTCCTGTTCTCTCCCTTAATTTCCTTGGTTAGCCACACTACTGATTTTCTTCTTTTATAGCCTATTTATTTCCTAGTTCTTTTCTTAGACTCCCACTTAATTAAAGCTGTACTGTCAACTTGAAAATCACATTTCCATCTGAAAATGTTGTGTCTTTTCTAGTTATATGAAGCCCTTGAACTGTCTCTTGGTAAAAGGCAGAGCAGATTTAGCAATTTTTTTCTTTTCCTTCATTTGTATTGCTTAACTTGTGTAACATCCCAGTATTATTTGAGTGTGTGATATTTCTGGTACCTGAGAAGGGCTGCCACTGATTGTGGAAAGAGGAAAAAATGACAATGCCATCCTCACTTCTTTTCTCCTTTGGCCTGTCAGGAACATGTAATTCTAGAATTAGTGAGTACTGAATGAATTAAGCTGTGTTATAAGGCTGTTTTAAAGAAAAATTAAACTTAAGATCTTTTACCCCCACAGTTGTAAGGGAAGGATCAGGATGTGTGTTGGCAATTCTGCTATGTTTTTAGTAAAGCTTTCATGATTTCAGAAAATGTAAATATATATGACTACTTCTGTTTGTTCTCTATTTTTTTCCCTGCTCTGTAATTCTGTACTAGTCACATTATGGCCCTCTCAAATAAACAAAATGTTAAATAAAGACAAGTTCTTTCTGTTTCTAGGTATCCTCCACTAACAGAGAAATTAGTTCTGATGCACTGAAGCTGTTTTTGCTGGGATAGTATTTACACTTGTAATTTCTAATTTTGAAACCTCATCCAAGACTGTTTGAGAATAGCATTGTTAATTCTTACTTCAGCAAGATGCACTTATGCTCACATCATACAAAAAATATGTCTGTGATTCTCAAAACCCTTTTGAAAACTGACACTAAGCAGTAGTATAGCCTCTGTCTTGTTATTAATATGGAGATATTTATGTGTTAGTATAAGAGAGAAAGATAAAATCCAGAACTTATTTAGGAAATATGGAGGTGATTTATATCTAACAGTAAGTTATGGCCTTCATAAATTAGGAGGCTGGAAAGGGTAACACCACATCTGATAAGAGCACATAATTGATCCAAGTTTGCAAGACTTTTTTTCTTTAACAATGCTTTGCAATATTGCTGATGGTGAATATAGATTGAGTTGTTGTACCACTTTAGATCGCTTCAAAAGGGTAAAACAGAGATGGGATACAGAGCACAGGGTTATTGCTCGATATAAAAGGAAATATAAAATTTCCTTAATGGACATTTAAGTTTATTTAAAGGTTTTGTAACATTCATGAATGTCTTTCTAACTGGTTCAATCTTGTCTCTTCCTTCTTTTACTCAGAAGTAATGAATTTTAAAGGTTTTTATGAAGTAGGAGAAAAGGGTTTCTGAGACCCTTGTGCACTAGAAAAGCCATATTGCACAGTCATCTTACTTGCTGGGTTATCACATGAAAGGACAATTTCTTCATGCTAGTGTTATTAATCAAATTGCTTACATTTTTTCAGAATATTTAGTCAATTTGAGTCATATCTATCAATATTTTCTGATTAACAGCAACCACAGATTTTGGCAACAAACCTTTCCTCAGAGTAAATTGTAAACTCACCCCAATATAGAAGGTTTTATTCCTTATGGTGTAAGTATGAATTTCTGTCGAGCCACATCTCACTGCTTTCTAAGTGCTCTGTATTGGAAAATATTACAGTAAATAAACATGAATTTATTATACTCTGTTAAGCAATGGCTTCCTCAGTTTGTGGGTAAACTTCTTAATAAAGGTACTTGGTCAGGGTTAGATGTTTATCAGAGAAGGTTATCAGTGCTTTGCTTCATGCATTGTCACAGTCCTTGGCATTAGATCAGGATGTTATTGCCTGGCAGGATTTCTGTTCCTAGTCTGGAAGTCCTGTGTCAAATATTAAAGAAAAAAAAAAAAGACAAAACAGGTGCAAGCTCCTTTTGTGTTTGGCTTAAACAATTTTTTTTTTTATTTCTTATAAACCTGATGTTTGGAATTTAATTTATATACTCATAAAAAAATATTCCTGAAATCCAGCATCCTGATCAAATCAGTAGTTCGCAAAAATGTTTATCCTGTGTTTAACTAAGACATTTTGTTTAACAAAAGGGAAGGAAGAGCACTGTCTGTTGGACTCAGGGGGAGTGAATACAGAGAACCCATATGTAAACAGAAAAAAACTTTAGTTACCTATAAGCAAAGCTCTTCAAGGGTGGACTCTGCTTATCCACACACCAGTAGTAGTTCCCTTTTAATTTGTGTTTTAGTATCAGTTCTGTGTTGGAAAAACTGTGCTACTGTCATAAGCAGAAAACTCCCAAGCTCCCTTGTGAGGCAATACTAGGAAACAGCTCGTTGTAGCATCCGCTGTGACTATATGCCCTGAAGGGTGCTTGTTTCAGGTAAGTAACTTTCTTATATGCAAAATGTACTTTCAGTGACAAAGCTGTGATAATTTTCACTGAAGGGCACTTCTTACAGCCTTCTTTTTTTACAAATTTGGTAATGTACAATATCAAAGATACCTCTTACACTATGGAGTAATCCCTCTGAAATCTTTTGCAATATCTAGTCCATATCTAGTACTAAATGTTTATGAGACAGAGCTCTAATTGAACAAAAGTTTCACTGTCTGCAATGAATGGGGGATATGGGCATCAACTGGAAGGAAAAAGATGCAGTTTTCTTCCATAAGATGAATGGAAGCATTGGATACTGTCACGGTAACAAAAAGGAAGTAAATTCTAGTTCTTTAGAGAAGAATGTATGCAAATGTATTTTAAGACCTTTTTTTTTTTCCCCTCAACTATTTGAGCTGGTCGTCTCTGATTAAAATGAAAGACACGCAATTAGCTGAGATTAACTACTAGGAAAAACAGGATAGAGTTTCTTAAGCCCTAGGAGGGGCGACATCTGCTGAAGAGCTTGCTTAAGGAAATGTCAAAATTAGGAAATATGTCTTTATACATTCTAAAAGTCCCTAAAATTTTATTCTAAAGATTGAAAGAAAAGGGATTTATTTCTGAGGAACTGTCAGAGCATTCTGCCATCCTCCACAGTCCTGACAGTACTTAATTTTCTGCAGCATCTTGGAAAGGATTAACAGAGCAAGTGTTTCATTACCTGTTATAAAATCTTTGGGACAGATCTTTGGTACCAGTGTATCCTGAGACTAATAGGAGAATGATACATTGTGGAAGTTCAGGATTCTTATTGTTTAAGTTTGCAGTGAAACATCATCAAACACTGGTGTCAGAATAATTTTTTCTTTGAAATGCTGGTAAGATGTACATATAAGAACTCAGACAGGGTAGCTGTAAATGGAAACAGCTGAGACAGTTAAGGAATAAGTTCCTTGTCCTTTGAAAAGAAAGACTATCTTAACAAATAGCATACCATTTTCTTAATAAAGCTCACAGTCAAAGTGTCTTCTTGGATATTTGTCTGCCTCTGGGTGCCCAGACAGCAGCCAAAAGCACTTCTTTCATCTTCACTTGCCAAAGAGGTTGTGTCCTTCTCTGAGTCCCTCAAAATCTGTGGGTTTTTATTCCCAGGTTAAATTACACTGAGCATCTTATAAGGGCCATTTTCAGTTTTCAGTTCAGCAGCATTGCAAGAACAGAGTGTTTTATCATACGTTAGATTTTATGTATTGTTCCTGTATTCAATTCAGGTTACTTGTTTCAGTTTATTCCTTGGTTCTCTCAAGTCTACTTCTCTAGTCATGCTCTGCCCTTGTAACTGAGGTGAGCTGAGGCATTTGAGATAACCCTCTGCAGGTATTTCAGCAGCTGGAAGCAAGACAGTCTCATTTGCTGGGTGTAATTTGGCATTTTCTTTGGCTCCTTGAAGAGTATTGACATGCAGAATACATAGCTCTACCTGTAAAGTATAAATTTTAGTTTCTTTCATGGTTCACTTGAAAAGATAGTGAGGTATGAAGGTAGTACTATGATTTTACCTTCACTCAAATTAAGTGGAATTTAAATTAGGGGAAACTGCAATTCAAGATGGCTAGCACAAGGGTACGTTTTGCCCAAGTGCACCAATATGTTTTTTATTCTTGATTAATCTGATTCTTTTTTCATATACCGTATAAATTAAAAGCAACTTCAGTTGCAATGTTCATAACTGCAAGAAAGGACATTTTCTAAAAATGTACCTTAATATTTTTAAAATTAACCACTGGAAAACAGATGTATATGTGAATATTCAGTGGCGTGCATTCTGTCTTTTCATTTCTTATGATAATGTAGGAGGAAATAATGTGCTAGCTATTTCTAGAATGCCTGGTAACTTAATGTGTAAGATTTAACAGAGTAAAATGATTCTTCTTCCTCTTTCATTTTGAAAGAATATTAATTTTGACTATTGCTTTATATGAATTTTCATGATCGTAAGTTCAGTTGAATAGACTTCTCAGGTTTTCTACCCAAAGTTATGACAGGGACAGTTCCTTGTAAATCTCATTATCATAATAACGTCCTATTACAATATTTCAGGAAGAGAGGAAAAAAAAAAAAATCATCAAAACCAACAAAGCATTGTCATGAAGTTCTGTGGCTAGGTTGATACGTTGGAGGGAACAAATGCCATCCAGAGGGACCTTGACACGCTTGTGAGGTGGGCTTATGCCAACCTCATGAAGTTTAACCATGACAAATGCAAGGTCCTCCACCTGGGTCGGAGCAATCCCCGGCACAGCTACAGGTTGGGCAGAGATGAGATTCGGAGCAGCCCTGCAGAGAAGGACTTGGGGGTGTTGGTTGATGAGCAAATTAACATGAGCTGGCAGTGTGCTCTTGTAGCCCAGAAAGCCAACTGTGTCCAGGGCTGCATCAAAAGGAGTGTGACCAGCAGATCGACAGAGGTGATCCTGCCCCTCTACTCTGCTCTCGTGAGACCTCACTTGGAATACTGTGTGCAGTTCTGGTGTTCTCAAAATGAAAGGACATGGAACTGTTGGAACAAGTCCAGAGGAGGGCCACAAGGATTATCAAGGAACTGGAGCACCTCCCCTATGAAGATAGGGTGATAGAGTTGGGGCTGTTCAGCCCGGAGAAGAGAAGGCTGCGTGGAGATCTCATAGCAGCCTTCCAGTATCTGAACGCAGCCTACAGGGATGCTGGGGAGGTTCTCTTTATGAGGGACTGTAGTGAGAGGACAAGGGGTGTAACAGGTTCAAACTTAAACAGGGGAAGTTTAGATTGGGTCTGAGGAAGAAATTCTTTACTGTAAGGGTGGTGAGGCACTGGAATGGGTTGCCCGGGGAAGTTGCAAATGCTCCGTCACTGGTGGTGTTCAAGGCCGGGTTGGACATAGCCTTGGGTGACATGGTTAAGTGGGAGATGTCCCTGCCCATGGCAGGGGGTTTGGAACTATATGATCTTGAGGTTTTTTTCAACCCTAACTAATCTATGATTCTATGATTTATGTGCAAGTCCACTTTAGTGATTGGCATCTTTATAATACCTAGCTGCTCTTTGTGCTTTTTCGAGAATTGAATTAAATGACCTGTAAGTTCGGAGTAAACGTTTAAGCTTTACTAGTCCTTGAAAAACAGTAAGATGAAGAAGTTGCAGCACTTATTAGTGAAACTATTCAGAAATTGAATTACAGACACTTTCAGGGCCACATCACATCCTTATATAGTTTACAGAAGGAAACCATCTCCCTGACCCTCAAACCTTCTGTACAAATACTTCCTTGTAAATCATATACTTTGACAAATCAGAACTGGGAGTCAATTTTTAAAGCCCAAATCCAGCAAGCTGTTAAATGTCACTTTCTCACTATTGCAGGCTCTTGCCTCCTTCTGCAGCTGAAAGCACTCAGTACCACACTGGATGCAGCTTGCTGCATGTGTGTAGTGACTTTATGCTTTTGTTCTGTCTATAAGTGCTTAACTGTCCCTGAAATATTCAAAATAAAAAATTCACTTTGAAATTTTATTTTTCACCCAAGTTTCTTTGTTACCCTTTCTGAACTCCCTGATTCTGAAGACAGTTTAGTCACTGTTCTGGAAGAGCCAGATGACATAGGTGCTGCAGCTTGCATTTGAAATCTCTTACTAGGTTGTCTACACTAAAAGCTCATTCTGATACAGCTGTGCTGCCAGTGTGTGTAATGGGTGTGAAGTGTGCTGATAAAAGCATTTTTCTGTTGATATAGATACACTATTGCATCAAAAGCCATGACATAAATGGGCAAACCCCATTCATTTTTCAGAATACTTCCCTGTCTAGACTCAGATACTTACAAGTGGTTTCTCTGTCTGCCTGTGGCTTTATGGAGTTGGATCCATTAACTTATTTGCTCATTCAGAAAACACTTTAGCTGAAGTTCTAAGTATTTTGTGTTACTCAAGGTGAGAATAAGAAAACAGGATGACATAAAGAGCAATATTAATAACCTATGCAAAGATGATATCGACACGGGGTTTTTAACAAATGCCCTTCATAATTTAAAGATGGAGAATTCCTGATGCATCAACAGAAACTAAGATGGGAAAGTGAAGGATAACTCTTCTGAGCTAACATATATTATACTATACTATGTTAACCTGAAGTGTAATTTTTTTCTGTTATCTGATGTAGATGGAATTATGCTTTAGGTTATTACACCTAGTTCCAAAAATTTTGGATATTATAGTTCTGTGCCTAGGGAAGATATTTATACTATAAATATTCTTTTCTAGACAAAAAGAAAATTCATAAATGCTAAATCTCCTTGATAAATTCTACAAATATGAACTGGCTTACAGCGAAATAACAATTCCTCAAACTGCTGTGGACTATACTCCTCATCTTTGAATTCATTCAGACCTCATTCATAGAGGGATCATTATTTAAATTCCATCATGACTGGTTCAGATAGCTACTTAATATTGTAAAAACGCCAGTGAAGTCAAACAGTGCTAGTGACGCATAGGTTACCGGGGTCCTTCATCTCAAAAGCTTCCAAGATAGAAGTAATTCTTTAATCTTCTGTGTGAGTCTCAAGGCACTCTTTTTTTAATGCTTTGCTGCATTTTCATCTTCTTTTTCTTACTTTTTCTGAATCTCCTTGCTAAATCTATCCTGTGTTTATTAGACAGTGGAGATGTCCCTTCAACCTTACTGACAGCAGAGGCTTTGGTGAAGTTTTTTTATATATAAAGATGATTTCCCAAGGTATGTGAGGGCTCATTACTAATGGCAAGAAAAAGATTTTGAACCCTGTGTTGGTTGAATGACAGGACAGATCAGTGAAACTGTAACATAGGTTGTTACAGAAAATGGGACAGTATGATAAAATTGAAATATAAGTTGCCTAAATGCAAATCTTTTATAACTTGGAGCTGATTTCTCATTCAAGAATCTGAATTCAGTAAACTTAAAGGAAATTTAATTATTAGCTTTTGGAAAATTGAGGCAGGTGGGATATTATTTATATTTTCTTCCACACCAACACTACTTACCTCACACCACAAAAAGGCAGCTAGTGGTCACAGAATCATAGAATGGTTTGTGTTGGAAGGGACCTTAAACATTATCTAGTTCCTGCCACATGCAGGGACACCTTCCACTAGACTAGGGTGCTCAAAGCCCTATCCAGCCCAGGCTTGAACACTTCCAGGGACAGGGCATCCATAAGTTCTCTGGCAACCTCATCTACTTCTCAGCAACCCTTACAGTGAAGAATTTTTTCCTAATATCTGACCTAATTCTCCCCTCTCAGTTTAAAGCCATTGCCCCTTGTTACTACATGCCTTGTAAAAAGTCCCCCTTCAGATTTCATGTAGACTCCCTTTAGGTATTGGAAGGCTGTTATCAGGTCTCCCTTGATGATTAACAACTCTGCATGCATCACTGAATTTGGCTAACAAACAACTGATGAATCTTTGTGTTCATCAAGCAATGCAATTTCTTGTGCAGTGCTGGTGAGATTGAGATGCTACAGAATCTTAAACTATCCCAATACTGATAACATACAGATGACAATAAGAGTAGGTGTTATGTCACGTTGGCAAAATTACAGTTTGGAATATAACTTCAACTGTGAATAATTGCATCATAATCTGTGCTGGGGATCAGTTCTGTACTTCCTCTTGAATTCCATATATGTGTGGAGAACAGGATTGGTATATAGTATTTAGCAGAAGAAATGTTAAATAAAATCTTTAGACTGTGTTCGCACAATTAGTTCAGTCACCACCTTTTCAACTGTTTGAGTCCTGACCCGTGGACCTTCTGAACCCATTAAACTTGCAAGTCCTATTCCTGGTACCTGCTGTGATCATGCTTGGAAACTCTTGTAGGAGGAAAAGTCAGTGAAAGATAAGCTTTCTTGCTGACCATGAACTCCCTGTCTGGATCCCAAGTACTGCTGTGTGGGTAAAAGTGAGCTGTGCTAAAATCATGCAGCTGGACAACAGCATTATTATTTTAGTTGCACTGACTTTGTAGTGGAAGAGATTAGTAGCACCTTCACAGTCAATTACTGTAGAAAATTAGCTCCAGGAGCTCTTCCTAACCAAGGGAAAATATCTCTTATGTATTTTTAGAATAAATTATCTAGTGGATGGGACATATAATCCTTTTTTAAAATTTTGGTAATAGCAGCTGTGCAAGGACCTTATAAAGCAGGACTGTTGCTTAGCCTGTGTGGCCATATATTTAGAGGGCCTCTGGAATAATATTGGAAACATGAAAATAAAATATTTTCCTTTAGATCCTCCAAGAGCTCTTAATGGTCAGTCATTTGTACAGTTTTTCCTCTTGATTCTACCATCAGCCAATGTCTTTTTTCGGTGACTTAGAAGAGCATATTTCAAGAAAAAAGTTGGACAAATCAAGAAATACCTTGTTCTTTAGTGAATTCTGCTCTCTTAAATAATTATAATGTAAGTTGAAGCCACACTTAACTGGAGGCAATTATGCAGGCATCGTTTATCACTTCACAATTTGAATTTTTCCAAGAACTCTTTGTTACAGCTCTAATTTTCTTTTCATTTTGAAGCTACCAGGTTTTCTTATGAGTTAGATTCCATACCGTTTCCTTTGAACATTATTTTAAATCTATTCAGAGAATTAATCTAATATCTTGTGATTTTCTTCACAATGTATTCTTTTTTTATAATGCTAATTAAATGTGTGGTGAAAGCAGTAGCTAAGTAGTGTTGGGCAAATTCAACTTAGCCGGAGACTATTTGTCTTATCTTCAAACTGACTCCAAAATCCATGCCTTTAAAGAGCCATAACAGTAAAACTGCTAAATCATTATAAAGCTTAAAGTAGTTAGTCATGTATCTTATTACCGTATAATGTGAAGAGGAAATGATAGAAGAAGTAAGTAATATAGCTAAGTATAAATTGTACAAATTAAGATGCTTTGCTTAATTTGAAATTTTCAATAATTATTAAGGGTTTGGTACAGATTGATTTATTGGAAGTCTATAAAAATAGCTCAGTAGATGCTATTGAAATAATACACATGTAAGACCTGACTTTTCTCCATCTGAAAAGTTCTGTATAAGTTTTTCTTTGCAGATAATTGGAAACTCACACTTGGTATGTGGAATTGGAATATTGTCTCATTATCTTCTATGAGGAAGCTGAGCACGGCATTCCTGTGTCTTTGGTGTGGTTTTATCATCAATCTATTTTCCTATCAAACTATTTTCCCTTTCCTGTTTGATAAGTTTTAGTTATTCTGAAGTTTTGAAATTCACATGTGTAAGATTTATTCAGCCACATTTTTTTAAAAAAGCTGATTTGCATCTTCATGAGAATTATCTAGAAAAATTCTCTCAGCATTAAGAATTCAGGGAGTGAGACTCTTGCAGATAAGCCACTAACTGGATGGGGCTTTCTAGATCTGACTGCAATTTCTTGTGCCGTCACCTGATCCTGTGCCAGCCTGAGCCTAGATCCTGAATCTGAAGCCTAGATTTTTATTTAGGGAATTAGATGCACTACTAAGTTGGGATTGTCTGGGTCTCAAAAGCTATGTGCCTCATTTCCCTCATCTGTAAACTGGTGCTGTTGTTCATACTGTTTTCTGCATAAAGATATGAAACCAGAATTTATCAGACTTCTAAGAGAGTTGAGTTATCAGGTGATGGGGATAACGCCTGTTCTTCTGAAAGTTTATTATTGACTGTTTATTTCCACGGTGGGTTATACTGAAGTACCACACTTTAAATCAAAGTCAGAATGATGAGATCATAAATGTATGCAAAAAGATGGTTGTGCAGTAATTAGCTGTTCTTTTATCTGACATCATAAAAATAGGAAAGGCAATATATTATCAAACAGTCTAGTTTTGAATGAAGATTATTCTTTCATCTCTTAGTAGTTGCCTGTCCTTTTGTTCCTCTTTGTCTTGAATTCCATGTGCAACACTACTTTAATTAGATGATTGATTTTCCATTACAGATGCAAAATTGTTTTTTCCAGAACTATATAAGAGTAACCATAATCTGGGAAAAAAAATGCTATTTTACTCATATGTAAAATAAACCGTGCTCTTTTTTCTCCCTTAAGAAAGAGATCAAGGATTTCCTAAGATGACCAGTAAATGTAAAGAATGCAAGGGAGAAAAATAAAATTGAGACTTTTCAGTTTATTATAGCTTTGAGATAATCAGTCTAATTCAGATTAGCTCAACTCACCAATAAGTCAAGTGTTATTGGCTATTTAGGAGGAATAAAGGGTTAGAACCACTGCCTAATCATTTTGAAGAAGTTTACTTTTTTGTGCCTCCAAACCATCTTTATAAAAGGAATTATATTTTGCCATTCACATCTATTTCACCTAGTTACTATTAGAAGTTGAATAGATAGGTTAAAAGCAATCCTCTGCAGCGCATGAAGATCTTTATTTAATGCTTTCTATGCACTCGCCTAGAGACAGTGGCTATTACAGGAAGTCTCTTTCTATACGTGCATTGTCTAAGAGAGTTTAAGTGGTAAACAAAAATTAAGTTGATACAACGTTTCATATTATTGCGGGTTATCCAGCCGAAAAACTGGCTATCTTGCCTTAAACTGTTTTGCTATTTAGATGTATAGGTACAATGTTCTCAAAGATTTCTCTGGAATAGAACTTTCATTTAACAGAAAATGCATCAGATTGCTCATGTTTGAGTGAGAGGTGGCATGTTGGTTGCCAGTTAGTCTTCTGAGGTGCTTGGTAGTTTCAGAGTTTGCTGACAGCAACAGGATCTGGGACGAAATGGATATTTGAGCTTCGTTCTGTGATAACCTGGTAACTTTGGAAGAAGGGGAATATTGAAGGACGGGAGAATTTTGGAAAGAATTCTTTTTAGTAGCAAATATTATTGTCTTTGAGACACTGTAACAACCAAGTACTAACACACCTGCAGGATAGCTAAGGTGGTTTTATGATTAGAAGAGGGCATTTGGGGAGGTGGTTCAATACATACTAATGCCCAGTGTCCTAGTTTCTGGCAGTGGCTGAAAAAAACAACCCCTGGAAAGCATTTGAGGTTTATGCTATGGCAATGGTGAAAGTTATGTTGGCTGAGGAACACAACTGAATGCAACCATCAATCCCAGAGTCTTTTCACAATGAGTGCAAGTTTCCATAGCAGAGAAAAAAGGTTGTAAGTTTACTGGCTTGTGGCACAGAGGGGCACAGGAGATGGTATTTGCCTCTTCTCTCAAACTCCTTGACAAAGTATAGATTTAACTGCTCTGAAACTCAGGGATGTTTTTTCATAGTAACTGTAGAGGCATATACTGGTGCAAATCCATTTGGCTTGCTTCCATCCTCATATTGATTTGAATGAAAGCACACTGCATTCAAGTAACCTACCGCAGGATAAAAAAGTAGACTTGGAACATAGTTAGGTCCCCAGCCTGCTGTTACTGTTCTTTTTCCTCCCTTTTGATTTTGGATGCTTAAAAAGAGGTAAAATTGGCCTGCTTTCCCATTGTTTTGCATCTTACATAGTCAAACGGACTTGTGCAGAGGTAAGATGCAAACTTCCAACAACAACTTTTTAGTTGGAAAATGGCTTGGTTTGGGCATCTCAGGATTCACATTTCACTGGCAAAAAAGTATTTTTCTCTCATCTGCAGCAGAAATTCTGCAGTGCAGCCCCTTAGCCTAAGGATTAAAATCTACTGTAACGAAAAAATGCTTTTTTCCCTCACCTTCATTTGATGAAACCCCACCACTTGTATCACATAAGGCCTGCTGACCCACTCCAAGCGTTCCCAAGGTCTTTTACATTACTTCTCACAAAGACTGTAGGTCCATCTTGAATGTTCCAGTGTTTCATCCTAGGTGGTGCAGTGTTTTGCCTTCTTTGCTCTGTGGCTTATTTTATAGCAAAAGTAATAAGAATATGATTGGGTAATAAGAATATTACATATGGTGACATTATTCATGAGACTGTGCATCAAGTACATCCTACACCAGAAATGCTGAAATATCAGATAGGAAAATAGATATTTCCTTTTTCATTCTGGCAGGAATACAAAAAAATAAAGGGAGAAAAGGGGGGAAATCAAGCCAGTGATTTTCATTTAAGTGTATTTGTGTTTGGTATCTTATAATTTGTATTTTTATTTGGTACAATTGCTAGGTCAAATACTGTAGTTTACACATTTGACCACAGCAGTTCTGCTTAACTCTTATCCGCACCTTGAACTTTAAAGAAAGAAATGTATCTGGAGGCAGTCTTTTTTTAACAACAGAAGTCTCCTTGATCTGTCATTGCAGGTGGGGTTGAGAAAAAACTCAGGTTTATTAAGTGCTATGAGAAAACCTTTATGTCTCTCGCAAGATTTAGGCAACGTTTGTGCAATTCCTTTACATGCTTCAAAAGGTATTAAACATGAAATTAATGGAAAATTTTCAAGTTAACCTTCAGATCATTTTCCCTCAGACAATGAATAAATATATAAATATATAAATAGGTTAATTTAATACAACAGGTCTCTGTTGGTAAGACTTCATTAAGGAATGCTGACATAACATAGATAATACATTTTCAGTGAAAGAATTAAGTGTGTATGATAGCTGTCTATTAATTAGACAATTAAAGCTGGATCCAGAAAACACTCAGATTCTGGCTCCTATTGATAGCTTCTTTTACTGTCAGTTTTGCCTGCATTTTTACTGCTAGCAATGGCTGTTAAAGTGAAGAAATGCAACTCCCAGCATGAAAGGATTATTTTGCTAATCTTCTTTAAAGCTTCTTCCCAAGTATTCTATCAATATGAGGTTGTTGATAGGAGACAACTTAAACTTACTGTAAATCCTGTTTTTTGGAGCTGTGATTTAAATAGCACAGCATAACACAGTCATGTGGAAGGGTATTTACTGAAACTGTTTTTATTCATTCTGGTATCCCCTAAATCTAACACCCAATAGGAATAATGTTTTCCTGCAGCTGCCCTGGAAAATATTGCTTTTATTACAGAAGATTCACACAGCTTTCAAATCCAATTAGACTCATGCCATCCTGCTGTGGCATACATTAAAACTTAGCAAATGAATCTTACAGAATGACCTGCTGCTTTTGCCATAGTATTTCTTCCCTTATTAAAGGTTTCTTTAACCTGAATTTCATTTTTTCTTCTCCTAAAAGAAGTGGATTCTTTTAGGAAAGGGAAAATGTGGAAACAGACAATATATTCAGAGGCAGTGCTGTAAATGGTACAATATATTCCATGTGAGAGAATAGAAATGACCCACTGGTTGATAAAAGATAAAACCATTTCCAGGGCCCTGAACTAACTGTCAAGAGAACCTAAAAGTTAATTTGTTTTTCAGGGGGGTTAGCAAAACAAAACAAAAAACAAAAAAGAAAAACAAACAAACAAACAAAAATCAACCTACCCTCCTGTTTTAGCTATCCTGCATGGGCATTGGAAACACATGTCTCATTAAGAAAATGCAGACACTGTCCTAAAGGTACACTGTGATATGATTACACAAAAAAATCCCCTCAAAGCAATAATTTCCTGAGATTCCCCTTAGTAAGAGATGCTGGGAAAACCACCCATCTTTATAGCCAGAGGTGGACCTGGCAGATACTGCTGATTGACCAACATAATTTTGTTAGGTGTGAGAACTTTAGCATATCAGAATATGAGCTAACATACAGTAAATGTTCTGTGCAAAGCTAAGTATCACAGTCTTTAATTTCTCTTCAGCAAGAACCTTTATTGAAAATAAAATAGGCACAACTCAGGAGAGAGAAGAGACATAATCAGAATCGGAATAATCAGAGAATGTGTCTCCATTAAAATTCATTATTAAAGTATGATTTATAAAATCTGTTGTACTTTTAGAGGTGCTTTGCATTGATGGTGTGTTCTAGTCCCTGGTACTTCATCTTTGGATCCTCAAATCTTGCAAAGAGAGGCATAATAGATGAAATGAAAAATGTGTGGCAGCATAAAGCCCCATCAGTTGACTTGCAAACTACCCCAGGGCATGATCAGAACAGGGAAAGTATGTACTAATCTGCCCCCTTTGATGTTACCTGTCTAGATTCCTCCTTCATGAACTGGAGAATGCTTTTTCTAGCTGCCTTAGAAAAAGACTGGAGGGGTTGAAGAATAAAAGGGTGCTGGAGATAATCCCTGAGGTGCTCAGGGATTTCCTAAGGGTTGGCACCGGCATGAAACACAAACCCTGTGTCTGCACAGTGGTGTGCTTTAGGACTGATCTATTATATGTTAGTCCTGGGATTAATGAGCCTAGCACTACCTTTGTCTTTCTTCCATGCGCCAAGCATGAGCACCACATGTCTGAGGTTTGTACCTAGCTGCTTTGTTCTTTAGGCAAATGAAATGCAAAATTAAATCCTACCAGATCTCAGAAAAGCCAAAGGTGTTTTCTTTAACACTTAATCAAAGTGATAGAAAATACTTTTCTATTTGTTACAAAGCTTTCTGGATGGCATAGTGCTTTAGCTTTATTTATCTATTATATGTTATTTTCACTCCTGCATTTTAATTTTTTTAACTTGTGTTGTTGTAAGATACTTATATTGAGTCTATTGTGTTTATTCACGCAATAAATTTGTCCCTGCCATTGCAGTCTGAAAACCCTTTCTAGCAGTGGCTGCCTCACAGGAGCAGGCTGCATGCACTGTTGGTCATGAACGTTTTGCGTCTATGTACCTTAGTGAATGATCTGGTACCAGAGCGTACAGAAACCCTTTCAGTCATTTGTGTTATGACTTCTATTCAGAACATGGAGTCTGAACTGACTGCATAGGGTTGAGATTTTTTTAACTTTGCTTTTCTGCCTTATCTCATGATGCTGTGGTTTGTATTACAACTTTGCCAATTCTTCGTCCAATCTATTCAGTTTCCTAGAGAATGTGCCTGGAAATAATCATCCGTTTTCCTCTCTGATACCTGTGCTTTCTTGTCAGTGACTTACTTAGCCACTGTTCCTTTTCTGAACATGCAATTTTAATAGAAATGCCACAGGTTGCAAGTCCCCTTTAATGACTAAATGCATTGAAAATCATGGAGTTGATATATTGGAAAGGAGTTGAGAGCTTGCCTCAGAAAAGCTTTTGAAACCCAGCCAGAAATATGGCTAATCTTTAAAAGCAAGATTGAGACTGTGGTGTCTAGAAGGAACTCCTTTCATACCCTGAAGGAGCTAGTTTGTACCTCTTGCCCAGATGTATGACAATATCAGAGAATTTGCCTGCTTATGCACTCTACTAGGCAAGTTGATAAGAATAGACAGGAAAAAAACTACAGTCTTGTTTTCTTCTTCCATCCTAAATGGTCTTTGTTTCTGGTTTGGAAGGACAATAGTTTACTGTTCACTTTTTTTCAGGGATAGATAAGCAGTCAAAATCAACCTTCTGCCAGAAATTACGTGAGCTAGTTGGTTTTAAAGTTCTTTACTCATCAATATGAATTAGGGCAATTCACAGCTTTTTTCCAGCCAAACTAATGGTACTCCATCGAACCGTACTTCACTTCTTGTTTGTGTTTCATTTACATCAGCTCCTCTCCAGAACCAACAGGAGCAACTGTCAGCAAGGCTTTCTTTTCCTCTTCGAGGTTGGAAAAGCCAGTGTAAAGGTCAAGGCTGATATTAAGGTGTTAGAATCAGCAGGGTGTATGTGTTCAGGCTCCTGACTTGCTTTGCATGAGGAAACCCCTCTGGAAACAGGGCTCTCTGAGTGAAACATTCCTCCTTGATTAGTTGACATAACATAGAATAATCTGCTCCATATATATTAGAGTTGAAAAGACCTCTGAAGTAATCTCCTTCAACCTATGCGAACATGTAGGTTGATGTGATCCTCAGGGATGAAGGTTTGCCTTGAAATCATTGACCCTCTCTGCTATATTACCTCCCTCTTCTCTCATTTTGTACTATTTAATCCACAATTTTTCCTTTCAGTAACTTTGAGCTATTACTATACTTCTTCCTGCTTTCCCTATGCTGCCAAGAGTCCTCCCACACCACCTTCACCTCCTTTTATTAATTCTTCTTAAGTACTCGCAGCTGTTATCATGTCATCTTTTCTCTAGACAGGGCAAATTCAGCAGTTGTTTTTTTTGCCTAACTACTATTAATACAACAGTTGCTGCCTTCTAAACTTTGATGATTTTTTTTTTCCTTTTGGTTTGCTGGCTGCCCTAGTTAAATCCTTTTATTTTTTTCTTTAAATATACCATGATTTCCTAGTAGGCAATGCTCAAAGCAGTGCTGATGTATCCTTACCAGTGAAGACTGTGTAAAACATTTCAGTTCTATGTATAATACTTTTCTTCATGTAGCCACAAGGACAATAATCAAAGGGATAGCAGAAAACACAGAATTTCACAGAAGTCAAAGGAGAAATCACTGAGCACTGTGGAAACCAGTAAAGATTAATTAGGACAGAAAGATTAAGAAATTAGTAGATTGATGTCCTGTGTTTTTAATAATCCAAAGAGAGATACCCAGCCATAGATTTATGCATAATTTTTTCATTTTTAGAAAAATATATATATTTAGGGGAAAAAAAAAGCCCATACCAAAGAACAAAACCACAAATATAGAAATTATATTTAAAATTCTTTTTTTTCCTTGTGTTCTCCACAAAATGTTTTAAGACAACCTCCTTTACGGATTGTCAGCCCATCTTGAGAGGACACAGACTTTGCCCCTGGTCTGTAGGGTACCTAACCATACAGCACAACACCCAGAATGCTGCCTTCTCTTGCCTGTTTCATGCGTCTTATTCTAAATCACACCATTTACTGAGTACAGATGAAATAACTTAGTATAATGGCAAGTTCTGGCTTGAAAGAAACAATTTTGGTTTGGAATGAAGAGCATACTGGTAGTAATACTGTGAATAGGAAAACGTAGCCTATCTTTTTTAAAATTGCTTTTAAATTGAGGGGATGGATGGGTTGGCTTATGTGGGGTTTTATGTGTTTGTTTGCTTCAATTTTAATTGCAAATATTTTTTCATAATATGCACCCAATATTGCTTGAAACACATCTACAATACCTCATTGTATTTTGCTTTGAACACACTGTGAAAAAATAATAGAGGAGAAGAACATTTGCTTAAAAACATAAAACTTTAATTAAAGGTATCAGTATGTGAAACATCTTCCTTCAGAATATTATTAAATATTGCCACCTTCAGGCCAAAGTGTATCTAAGCATTTAAGGAGATTTTCACACAGAATCATACAATTCCATGTGTTTATGATTTTTAAATCCATGCAAGCACTTTTTTTTCCTGAGATCTGGGAAGGGAAGAACAAGCAGTGGTGTGAATTTAGAGAAATTAAATTCCTTGAGCTTAAGGAATGAAAAGCAGAGGGGAAGGAAGCATCACCGTGATACATTAAACATGCATGGAGTGTTGCTGCCTTAAACAAATCATCTCAGAGATTTAGAATTATGGTTCTGCAGTTCCCTTTTCTGTTGCCTTGTCTCTTGCAAAACTTCTTCCAATCTCTCCCCTTTTTTCCCCACTTCTACCATGGAAAGATAAAGATGATTTGGAAAGTAATAGATTCTGCTTCATCATTTAGAACAAAGTTAAAATAGATTTATAAGAAAAAAAATCACTAAATTAAGGAAAGGCAATGAATTCTGATGGAAAAGAAAAGGTATTTAAATTGTTCTTTTAATCTACAGCAAAATGTCAAAGCTATTTGGTTGAACCAAACATTTGAGCCTCTCCTAAAGGGTTCGGGGAAAAAATGATAAATAAAAGAAACCCTTCTAGGCAGGCACTTGCATTAAGTAACATTCACATTGTCCATGGTCATGCCTCTGCTGGTCTCTTCCAGTGCTATGTAGGGAGAGTGGTCCATGGCAGTGAGTTATTGATTGATTGATGGTAGGATCCCATCTCCTGTGTATCCAAAGCCAAATCCTTTTGAAATACAGCATTACACAAACAGTGCCTTCCACTTAGAGAAAAATGTCACGCTGTTCAGTAACAGCAATGGCAAACACTCTCAGGACTGAGGCATTATGCTTCTCTTCCCACTTAAATGGATTTGCACTGTTGTGCTAAATAGCTGACACATTACTCCTCACAGGTGTACATTTCAGCAGCTGGGTGAAGTCCCTATTTCATCTTTGAGCTGTAGTGAGTACTGAACATAACATAGAGCTCCTCTATTTCCAGAGGCTATTAACCTTCCAAAACATTTACCTCTGAGGCTAAACTTCACAGTACTTCAATTTTGATTCTGAGAAATGTCTCTATTCAAAAACAATGCATTAAGTGCGAGTGAATTAATTCCCTTGCAGCAAATCGTAAGCATATGCTGGAGCTAAGTGGGAGCATAAGCAGCTTTCTGAACTTAGTCCTTGTCAAAAGTGGCATTTTTATTTTAGCAAGTTTGAGCAAAATCTCTTCATCCATTTTTGAATAATGAGAGAATGGCAATAAAACACATAACCTTACTGAACTTCCGTCTGCAAAAGCATTTTAAAATATGGCACTTCATCAATAGTATTCTCATAGATTTCACAAAACATAGCAGAAGTTCAGAACAAAACCAAAAGGTGACATCTCCAAAAGAAAATGCTAGGTCTGTAAAGACTTAATAGCATTCTTGAGATTAAAAAAAGTCTCACTTCCTTCTGGGGAAATACAACCCTCACCCAGCTGACAACAGGACC
>JASSUY010018918.1:0-14875 GCA_032466535.1 Forpus xanthops | reverse complement strand
ATGTCTTTCCAACTTAGAGACAAGGATGTCATGTGGGACAGTGTGAAATGCTTTGCACAAGTCCAGGTAGATGACATCAGCTGCTCTACCCCGGTCCATCAGTTCCATAGCTCCACCATAAAAGGCCACCAGATTGATCAGGTGGGATTTCCCCCTAGTGAAGCCATGCTGGCTGCCACCAAGCACCTTGTTGTTTTACATGTGTCTCAGCATGCCTTCCAGGACAATCCACTCCAAGATTTTGCCAGGCATAAAGGTGAGGTTGACTGGTCTGTAGTTCCACTTTCCTCTTCTTGAAAATGGAGGCAATATTTCCCTTTTTCCAGTCATTGGGATCTTCACCTAACTGCCATGATCTTTCAAATATGATGGACAGTGGCTCAGCAACTTCATTTGCCAGCTCCTTCAGGACCCGCAGATGGATATCATCAGGTCCCATGGACTTGTATGCATTCAGGCTCCTAAGATGGTCTCGAACCAGATCCTCTCCTTCAGTGGGCCCAAGATCTTCATTCTCACTGTCCCTGCATCTGCCTTCCATGACTTGGGTAGCGTGATCAGAACATTTTCCAGTGACGACTCCGGCAAAGAAATTGTTAAGAACCTCAGCTTTCTCCAAATCCATGGTAGCCAGTTCTCCTGATAGCTTCTGAAGAGGGACCACGTTGTCCCTAGTCTGTCTTTTATTTGCAATCTACCTATAGAATCCCTTCCTGTTATCTTTCACAACCCTGGCAAAGTTTAATTGCAACTGGGCCTTAGCTTTCCTAACCTGGTCCCTAGCTTCCCAGACAGCATCTCTGTATTCTTCTCAGGCCGCCCGGCCTTGCTTCCACCTTTCATAAACCTCTTTTTCCTTCCAGTTTTCCTCAGCAGCTCCTTATCCATCCAAGGAGGTTTCCTGGCTTTTCTGCAGCACTTACTTCTAGTAGGGATGTATCGCTCCTGAGCTTGCAGCAGTTGATCCTTGAATATCAACCAACAGTCTTGGGCCCCTGTGCTCTCTAGGGCTCTATCCCAAGGAACCTTGCTGAGAAGGTTCAAGAAGATTCCTTTTTTAGTAATTGCAGAGCAGTAAATTATGTTAAAATTTTTATTCCAAATTAAGGACTACCCTTCAGAAACACTGCATTGCAAAAGCTAATTTTTGGTAGGATGCTGATATTTCTCTAAAATAGCTTTGTTATTCATGATTTGCTTATTCTTTGAACAAAGAAACCCGTGTCTTGTGACTGTGTTCTCTCATGCCTTCTTATAATAAAGAAGATACCAGGAAACTTCTGCCACTCAGATATCCTTGCTACATGTAATAAATTTAAATTCTTATGTCCATAAATGAACTTGTTTGTTGTGTCACTATCAATCTAAGCAGCCTCCCTGGCTTTAACATGTATATCTAGGTTGCAGCCTTATGGTACGTCCCTTATTCTTAGAGGATACTTTCATTTGCAGAATTTATTCAGAAGAGATCTACCCCCCATCATTCCACTAATACTGTCATCTGCTTCAAAAAGGCTAAATAATTTTCAAAGGTGTTAGGAGCTATATTTTTAGCAACTGCTTATGTCTTCTTGGCACATTCCTGGTATAGGAATGTTGGCAGACCTCATTACAGAATATCCTGGTCTGTCATGCATTAAAACTGTTGCACGGTACCCAAATACTTAAAATACTTGTGTCAGGGTCGCAAGTAGATGGATATTACTTTAGTTTTTATTAAATGCCAGAAGAAGCAAAAACATCAGAAAAGGCAGAGATCTAAAAAGTACTCATTCATCCATATACATACAGTACTTCAAGACATGTATTGGACAAACTAAACAGCTTGCTGATTCTGATTTCAGGCAGAGGCAAACGTCTGAAAGGTATATTTACATGAAAGTAGTAAACCCCAAGATTCATTGTCGGTTTTGATAGCAATGACAAATGCCATGGTATTTAAACAGATAGACAGCTGAACCATCAAAAGTGAAGGTTTATCTCACGATCACATTCAACTAATAAAATTCCAATGAGTTTTTAAATGTTTTATATTATGTGGTAACCTTACCTTCATTGCTTAAATTGTAATAAAGAAGAATAACAACTGGTAGCAATAGGCTAGGTACAATTCATTTAAAACATCACCCTTAGAAAAAGGAAAGATGGCCCAGTGGTAAGAAAAGCTTGGAAGACCAGAGATATCTTAGGACTGAAAAAGTTCCTTGTGCTGCAATGTGTCTTGAGGATAAATACACTGGAGTTGTTAATGTATCTGGCCTCTAGAGTAATAAAGGCTGCGCAGGTAGGACAGACTAATAAGCATTACATTTCATTGTTTGCTTTGTGGCATTCTGATGATTCTAACATAAAGGGAACGAACACAAGGAGGCCTGAGCTGGGATTTGCTAGCCTGGTGGGCAGTTTTAAAAAAATCACTTGATTTCCCTCTTTCTCTCTATATAACTGTGGTAAATAATTCCACTTTTCTCTGAAAACCATCTGCAATTGTTTCATGATATATATTCTCAAAGAGTATCGTTGCTGTTAATAAAATTGTATTTCTTATTTTTTAAAGAAAAGTGTATTGAAGGTGTAAAAAAACCCTGCTGAGCTTATACCTCCATTTAGAAGCAGCAAACACTCTTTGCTTTAGCCATATATTCTATTTTGGGTATTCTTGTTTGGTTTTGGTTGTTTGGTTTGTGTTTTTTTTGTTTTTTTTTTTTTTTTTTTTTTTTTTTTTTTTTTTTTTTTTTTTTTTCAAATCTTAATATGTTCTTATAGAATTAATGGAAAAATATGGGAGCCCTCCAGTGGTGAAAATAATGTATCTAGATTTGATACTGTAGCTACTTTTCTGAGTATTGTCTGTTTTCAACATACTTACCATAGTTTTGTGACACATGAATGTGATTAACAGGACTTGGTGTCATTTAACATTCACCTGGACTTGCATATGAACATATTCCCAGATGACATTTGTAAAAGCCAAGAAAGCCAAATTTGTCTCACGTCACTTCCTTTTCTATATAAACAGTAAAACTCCTGGAGACTCTGTTCTCTTCCCTCTGGAAACCACATGGGTTAATCATGTTCTCCTCTTCCATGGGCTTCTCACCTTAAAGGGTTTGTGGATGAAAAGGAATTCTCAATTGCAGCAATAGAGATGTTTTACTGGCCTGATCTGCCTATTCTTTGTCTTTCATTTTCATGTTAATCCACTTACCATTTGCCTCCAAAACTGCATTCCCCCATGTAAAGCTGTAGCATACCCTTCTGGAAAGGCTCTGGACACCTGGCCCATCACTCCCTTGAACCTGTGGCCTCTGATCAAATTGTACTGCTTCACCAAATGAAATCACATTTTTTACTTCTATGCTTAATCTGCCATAAAGAGATGGGGTTGCTATTTCTGTGGAAAAGCCTTTTTGTTGCACTCTGGGAAGAAAGTGAAGATCATAACTCGCTTCCCAAGGAAACCTAACTTTAACTTACCCCACTTACAGCTGCACAGTCCACTAGGACTACATTCCTTCCTTAAAAATGCTAATCTGTTAGTAGTACAGATAAATCTTTAATATGGATCTCCTGCACCTTTAATTCAAGTTTGTAGAACTTCTGGATATTATAAAGTTAATGCCAGCACAACTGTCAGATGGCTTCTAGTGAAGTTACAAATGTGGAGTTAAATGCAGTCTCCTTCTGAATAAGGCACATATAAAACACAAATATCTGAAAAATAACAGACTTCAGAGGGCCTTTCTGTAATCCTGTAAACGATAGAAAATTGAGGAAAAGCAAAGCATTAGATGCTTCCCTTCTTTTAATTAGGTTAGGTTTTTTTTTGTTGGAAGCACATGTTAATAAAGTGCATAGAGCTACCAAGAATACTTTAAAGCCTGTGAAATCTGAGATATTCATAATCAGCTCACAGCAAAAGCTATACAGCCAGAAGCCCGCTATGGTACCATTATCTACAATACAGTTGTCACAGGTAGGATTAGAAAGGCATAGAAAAGCTCATCTTACTGATACAGATGTGAGTGTGTATACACACACACACTGTTTTGCATCGTGTTTAGCCAGAGGAATTTTCCTGAATATAGATGGAGGAGGAGGAAGTGTGCTTCCTTCTGGTTTTGTTTATTTTGATTTCTGTTGTATTTCATTTCAAGTCTAGAGGCAGGCCACTGAAGTATACAGGACAGCTGAAATTGTAAGAGAACAAATCTGCTTTTCATCATCTGCCTTTGGATTTCAGTATTTTTTACTATGTTTTGTGCAGCAGCTGCAAGGCCAGGCCTCCTATTGTCATGGAAAAATAAAGGTCGTATTTAAATGCTGGTGGAGCTGTAGCATGTGATGTGTGTTTGTTAGTCTAAGACATCTGTGCTTTGTGTCAGCTACTAACTCTAGACACCACAGTGTCTCCCCGTGTTCCCTACGAGGCTGTGTGCAGAGGCAGTTGGTTGGAGCTGTACAGTGCTGTTCAATAGAAGAGGAAAGGGGCAAAGAAAATATTTGCTTGCAGTGGAGACTAGGCAACCAGAAAGGAGACACTTTCAGCTGCGGCTGAGAGGTTGTGTGATTAGCATGTGATAGATTCTGGCTCCTTAACCACTAGATTGATAAGGATGACTGTAAGGGAGGCTCTGAACTATGTAATCTGACAAAAACAGCACTGAGAGAATGGTGGGTTTAGTTTCTAGGTCTGCATTACACACAGTCCACTTACCATCAGGAGATATTCAAAACGTTTAGTGGATCAAAGAGTAGCAACTTTGTGGTGTGCGTGGCACTTCTCATAACCATACCTACGTGGACCAGCACACCAGCTGGTTGGGGCCACCTCCACATCCCCTTTGCACTGGCATTTTTCCCTCAGGGCCCAGTGGCCCCATGCCACTGCCCTTCACCATCTCACAGACCCCTTGGAGCACCAACAGACTGTGGGCTGCACCTGCCTGAATCATAAGCCAGTGATGAGGAGTGTCATAGCTGTAATCTAATTGCCCCACAGATGTTTTTTTTTTTGGCAGAGGCAGGGTCAGGAATCGGGAAAATAAGAATGTCCTGGGTTCAGCTGTAACAGTTATTTTGCTCACTCTTAGTAGCTGGTGCAGTACTGAGTTTTGGCTTTAGTCTGAGAGTAACACTGATAACACTCCAGTGTTTCAGCTGTTGCTAAGTAATGCTTATCCCAATCAAGGACTTTTCATTCTCTCAAGCTCTGCCAGTGAGGAGAGGCACAGGAAGCTGTGAGGAAGCAGAGACAGGACCCCTGACCCAAACCAGCCAAAGAGGCATTCCATACCACAGCATGTCATGCCCAGTATATAAACTGGGGGGAACTACCTGTAAGGGCAGATTGGTTCTTGGGTTAGGTTTGGTACCAGTTGGCAGATGGTGAGAAATTGTATTGCACATCACTTGTGTTTATTAGGTTTTTTTCCCTTCCCTTTTCAGTTTTGTATACTCTCCCCTTGTTATTTCCCTTGTCATTATTATTAGTGGTAGTAGTAGTAGTTTTGTGTTATACTTCAGTTATTGGACTGTTCATATCTCAATCTGTGGGGCACACGTTCTTCCAATTCTCCTCTCCATCTTTCCCAGAAGCTGGGAAGTAAGCGAGCACCTGTGTGGTTGTGAGTTACTGTCTGGGCTTAAACCCTGACAAAGAAAACAATTAAAATCTATGGTTGATAAATAGGTTTAAGACCTGAGATTTTTATTTGTCTTTAATATTTTAAAAAAAAAAAAAAAAAAAAAAAAAGGAAAATAAGTCCAGTTGCATTTGTATGATAATAAGGGAATTCTGCAGTTTTGACATGCAAAGAGATTTTGTTAAGTCAAGGTGATAAATTCTATAGTTCCACTAGGATTTTTATTTCAGTAGTTAATCCTAAACAGAACTCCACTTGGACATGTATTTCACCAAAAAGGTGATACCTGTCTCTTGTTGCTATCTATTGCATTTGCATTTCAAATACTGATTTATTTTTGCCTGAAATTGCTCAGTGGCTTCATAGAAGAATCAGGTAACAATTTTAAACATTTAAATATAATATATACTTAAAGGATTAATTGCTTTCATTCTACAGCTGTAATTTTATCAATTTATATTTAAGGACCAAGATTACCATGACCTTGTACTGTAAAACAAAAATATCGAACAGTATTTTTACCCTTCTACTAAGTCTTAATTCTTTCCATAAGCTAAAGCGCACTGACTGAATTTGGTCTTCACTTTTTATTTTAATGATGTATATTGATTTTCCTTTCTGTATACATGAGCATGCCTAAGTAGAGAATGTAGTTCAATAGATTTTACAGCGCTGTAGAAAAAAAAGTCACATAGCAACCATAATGTCTTCAAATATGAGAGTGCAGTCTGCAAACAACCTTCTTCTCCAGTGGTTCAAGCCCAGCATTAAGAAAAGATAAGTTATTCCACAGTGAACACACAAAGTATTTTTCCTTCAGACTCTGAGAATGATAAGATTTATGCACTATAATTCATTTTCTCCAAAAAAAAAAAAAAAAAAAAGGCAGAAAAAGACAATGTATGGCGTTACCTACACTTCTAAAATCTAAAAGAAGGAAAAAAACTGGAAGAGGGAAAGCTTGCTATGTCATTTATATGAAATTTTTCAGAACCTGCTGAGGTCAGGAAGATCCCTAGACCCCAAGAGTTTTCTTGGTTTCATTTTCAGGGAAGGAGAAAACAAACAATAGTTTTTATCTGATTTTCTTTTTGTTCTATCTTTCATTCACAACAAGAAATATTTGCAACTTCAGTGGGAGTTTTAGCATATTGCAAAATAGGTGTATGATATTTTAAAGATTGTTTGAAAAACAAGCAAAATACCTGGTTCAGAGACAAATTTATAAACTTAAAAAAGACTTATAACTACTCCCTGTACTGATCGATGCTTGTTTCAGACCAGAATCAGGTTTAGTTTAAAAGAATGGGCATAACACCTTGTTCCTTTTAACATGCTTCACTGCAGTGATCTCACTTTGCTCCTATTTTTACTTTAAAGCAAAAGTCTATCTATATGCATTCCAATATAAGATATTTTGATGTTCAATATAATTGTACAATTTACTAACAAGACATTTTAAAGTACTGTGATGAGAAATTTAAATGCAAGTAATACCAGGGTTTTAGGTAATATGACTTCATTTTGACTCTCTAGAATAAAGCTAATCTCTGTATTGAGAAGGTTTTGATACTTGAAAACAAGTAGTTCAATCTCATTGAAATGGCAGAGTGAATTGCCTCGGCTTGGGTTTGGCCTACCATAAAAACTGAAAATAAATAAAAAGTCCATAGCAATTCACTACAGAGTGGTTTATTGTGCAGCGTAGCATAGATGTAATTTAACATGGGCTAGTAAACTTATTTCATTGTATAATTTTTAACCTTTATTTAATAATGATTTTTTTTGTGTGAGTGCATAGACTCAAAGTTAGCTACAATTCTAGAGTTAAAAAAAAAGTGATGACACACTATATTTCCTTGTAGCCGCACAATGAATTTGCAAATATAATAGCAAAGAACATATCTTTCTGAAATCATCTGAGAACACTATCACTACTGCAAATAATCCCTTAAAGATTTTTTTTTCCTAATACTTTATTATTTTCTTGTTTTTTTTTTCTATTTTCTATGGGTTTTTTTTCCACCATAGACAGGACAAATACATAAATATTATTTCAGGGTGACAAGGTACTGGTGCCAAGGTTAATAAAGTTACATTTCATACATATCCAGTATTAATACTCTTAATGTATATATTAATAGGCATATTTCAGTTCTTCTTCACTATATATGAACAAGTGAATGTATGTTTGGACCTATACAGCATGACAGAAAACAAGATACAGTTACCATAGCCTGTATGAAATAAGCCTTTAACTCTCTAACAACAGTTTCTGACATTTATAGCACAGCTCCTAAGGGCCTTAATGACCACCATGTCAAGCTGAATCTACTATTAATATACTTCACTAGTAAGGAGTAAGTATTATGGCTTTTATCCTGAGTGTGAAAGGTCCATATTTCATAAAGATATTGAGTGTAGCTGAGTTATTAAAAGGTTTTCCATAAGGAATTTAAAGAGTAATTTTTTTTTTTTTCAACAGCTTCTGCCTGCTGAAACTTTCTTTTTTTAAAAGAAAAAAAGTGATCTACATTTAAATTATAATACAGAATCAGACACTGCTAGCAAAGACTATCTATTTTACAATGTTGTGTAGATAAGAGAGTCATCTTAATGTGAAACCTCCTCTACGTTTATCATGACTTCCATATTTCCATAATGATATTAGGCAAGATTTGTTTAAAATTTTATTCAAGATCCACTTCTAAAGAGATCAAGACAAAGTAAATCACTTATACAAAAAGCAAGAGCTGGAGAGAAAGGTTTCTGAAAGAGACACATAATTTTTGGCTGTTCAGTTTGGAGGATCCAGCTCCAGACTGATTCAGAGTCATGGAATGATTTTGTATGGAATTAGTCCTTACAACTGATTTGCTTAACCCCCCTGCTCAAAGAATGGTTGAACAGCTTCCTCAGGATCTTTTCCTTTCAAGCTTAGAAACAACATTTTCAAAAAGCTAGATCATCAGACAATGAGCACTATACCTTGCTGACATTCAGACCTGATCCAGATATTTTGACCCATCATCCAAAATAGATGCATTCCAAATTAGAATGATAGAATCATGGAATAGTTAGGGTTGGAAAGGACCATAAAATCATCTAGTTCCAACACCCCTACCATGGGGCAGGGAAACCTCACAGTAAACCATGCCACCCAAGGCTATGTCCAGCCCAGACTTGAACACCACCAGGGATGGAGCATTCACGGGTTTTTGGGCAACCCATTTCAGTACCTCATCACCCTTACAATAAATAACTTCTTTATATCCAATCTAAACTTCCCCTGTTTAAGCCTTAACCCATTATCCCTTGAACTATCACTACAGTACCTAATGAACAGTCCATCTGCAGCATCCCTATAGGCCCCCTTCAGATACTGGAAGGCTGCTACAAGGACTCCATGCAGCCTTCTCTTCTCTAGGCTGAACAGCCAAAACTTTCTCAGCCTTCCTTCATATGGGAGGTGCTCCAGTCCCCAGGTCATCCTCGTGGCCCTCCTCTGCACTTGTTCCAACAGTTCCGTGTCCTTTTTGTGTGGAGGACACAAGAACTGCTCACAATACTCCAAGTGAGGTCTCACAGGAGCAGAGTAGAGGGGCAGAATCACCTCTTCCAATCTGCTAGTCATGCTTCTTTTGACAAAGGCCAGGATATGATTGGCTTTCTGGGCTACAAGCACATGCTGCTGGCTCATGTTCGCTCTTTCATCAACCAACACCCCTAAGTCCTTCTTGGCAAGGCTGCTCCGAATCCCTGCCCAACCTGTATGTGTGCTTGGGATTGCTCCAGCTCAGGTGCACGACCTTGTATTTATCATGGTTAAACTACATGAGGTTGGCATCAGTCCACCTCACGTCAAGGTCCCTCTGGATGGCATTCCTTCACTTCAGCATATCAACTGAACCACAGAGCGTGGTGTCATCAGCAAACTTGCTGAGGGTGCGCTCAATCCCACTGTCCATGTCACAGACAGAGACGTTGAACAAGACTGGTCCCAACACCAGTCCCTATGGACACACTAGTTATTGGTCTCCAGCTGAACACTGAGCCATTGAGCACCACACTTTGCATGTGGCCATCCAGCCAGTTCTTTATCCACTGAGTATTCCACCTATCAAATTGATGTCTTTCCAACCTAGAGACAAGGATATCATGTGAGACAGTGTGAAACACTTTGCACAAGTCCAGGTAGATGACATCAGCTGCTCTACCCCTGTCCATCAGTTCTGTAGCTCCACCATAGAAGACCATCAGATTGGACTGGCAGGATTTCCTCTTAGTGAAGCCATGCTGGCTGTCACCATGCATCTTGTTGTTTTCCATGTGTCTCAGCATGCCTTCCAGGACAATCTGCTCTAGGATTTTGCCAGGCATAGAGATAAGGCTGACTGTAGTTCCCCTTTTCATCCACTTTCCTCTTCTTGAAAATGGAGGCTGTATTTCCCTTTTTCCAGTCATTGGGAACTCCTCCTGACTGCCAAGATTTTTCAAATATGATGGACAGTGGCTTAGCAACTTCATTTGCCAGCTCCTTCAGGACATGTAGATGGATTTCATCAGATACATGGACTTGCATACTTTCAGGTTCTTAAAATGGTCTCAAACCAAGTCCTCTCCTACAGTGGGCCCAAGATCTTCATTCTCACTGTCCCTGCATCTACCTTCCAAGGTTTGGGTGGTGTGGTCAGAGCATTTGCAGTTGAAGACTGAGGCAAAGAAGTCTTTAAGAACCTCAGCCTTCTCCAAAGCCAGTTCTCCTGATAGCTTCCTTAGAAGCCCCACGTTGTCCCTAGTCTGTCTTTTATTTGCAATGTACCTATAGAATCCCTTCCTGTTATCTTTCACATCCCTAGCCAAGGAATGAAGGCCATTCTAGTGGGCCTTAACTTCCCTAACCTGGTCCCTAGCTTCCCAGACAACATCCCTGTATTCTTCCCAGGCCGCCTGGCCTTGCTTCCACCTTTCATAAGCCTCTTCTTTCCTTCGAATTTTCCTCAGCAGCTTCTTATCCATCCAAGGAGGTCTCCTGGCCTTTCTGTTGCATTTCTTTCTTGTTGGGACGCAACACTCCTGAGTTTGTAGCATGTGATCTTTGAATATCAGCCAACAGTCTTGGGCCCACTGCCCTCTTTGGCTATATCCCATGGAACCTTACTATTCAGGCTGCTGAAGAGGCCAGGCTTCTCTCTTGAAATCCAGGGCCGTGAGCTTGCTGCACGCTCTTCTCACTGTCCTGAGGATCTCAAACTTGACCATCTCATGGTCACTTCAACCAAGTTTGCCCTGGAGCATCACATTTCCAACCAGCCCTTCCCTATTGATGAGGAAGAGGTCAAGCATGGCACCTCTCCTTGTTGGCTCCTCTATTATTTGCAGAAGGAAATTGTGTTCCACACAGTTGAGGAACTTCCTGGATTGCTTGTGCCAGGCCATATCATATGTCCAGTAGATAGCAGGGTGGTCGATATCCCCCATGAAGACAAGGGCCTGATAATATGAGGCTGTTCCTATCTGTCTATAGAGTGCTTCATCCATAGAGTCCTCTTGGTCAGGCAACCTGTAAAAGATCCCCACAGTAACGTCTCCCATTGCTGTTCTCCCTTTAACCCTGACCCACAAAGTGTCTGTTGTGTGTTCACCTGTCCCTGGACAGAGTTCCGTACTTTCCACACTATGCCTAACATAAACAGCAATTACCTCTCCCTGTCTGCCTGGCCTGTTTTTTTCTAAAGAGCCTGTAGCCTTCCATTCCAACAAACCAGTCATAGGAGCCATCCCACCATGTTTCTGTGATACTTTTTATGTCATACCCCTGTAGACATGCACACATCTCTAGTTCCTCTTGTTTATTCCCCATATTATGGGCATTTGTATTCAGGCATCTGAGTCGAGGTCCAAATGAAGCTGGCTCTTTGGCTGGAGCGGCTGGAATATCTCTACATGGCTCCGAACATTTTTTCATAGGTGTAGGCAACTGACTGGGAGTGTTGGTATGGAATGATGCTCCCCTCCCCCAACACATCTAGTTTAAAGCTTTCTTGATCAGCCTGGCAAGCCTCCTACCAAAACCACTCTTCTTCTTCATTGTCAGATCAGCTCCATCAACCTCTAGTAGACCTGGCCTTCCAAATTGAATCCCATGTTCTAGATATTCAAACCCCTGACTCTGGCACCACCCTACTAACCATTTATTAACCTGGCCAATCCTCCTAGCCTTTTTAAGGTCCTGCCCTGTATCCTGGATAATTGATGAAAAGACTATCTGATCTCCAGAGCTCCTAACCACCTCTCCCAGAGCTCTGTAGTCCTTCTTTATTGTTTTCCAGGCTACAGCTGCCTATATCACTAGCACCCACTTGTACAACTAGAAGTGGGTTATAGTTAGTGGGACTTACTAGAGCAGGCAGCCTCAGCAGCATCCCTGATCTAAGCTCTCAGTAGGCAACACACCTCCCTTGAGACTTGGTCAGGCTGACTGATGGGTGTCTCTGTGCCATTCAAAGTAGAGTCCCCTACCACTATGACCCGCTGCTTTTTCCTGGCAGCATGAGTAGTGATTGTATTCTTCATTCTTTTTACAGATCTTGCCCAGGATGGGTTTCTCCTCTGTGTATATACAAGGTAGGATTAATACAGCCCACTATTGTGCCAGGAACCCTTTGCTAGCTCTTTAATCAGTGAACTGAAATTCAGCATTTCTTGAGCATGATTCATCTGCATGAATAGTAGATTTTTAATACAGGCCAAATGAATAGTACCCCAGGGTGTCTTTTTAATGCTGAGTCCATTGCCAATAAAGGGATCCTAGGGAGATTATCTCATATGTAGGCATGTGCACTGTACACATCCGAAATTAAGTGAGATGAATCCTATCTATGGACTTTTCTTGAAGTGTTAGCAAAAAAAATTACTTTTCCAATTCAGGCTTACTGGGTTATGGTGAATGCGTCCTCTGTTACAGGTTACAGGTAAACTCAGTGTCCTTCGAAAAGGGTACTGTAGTTTTTCTGAATCAACATTATGTTGGTAAACTATTCTTTTTCTTCCATTTCCATATATAATTAAGAAACATGTGCGTCTATTAGTACATTTTTCTATAAGGAATAACTGAGGAGACATATAGCATGTGAATGGAATTATTCTCACAATACTGAGTGTGTAATATAGCAGTAATTCTTGGTTTGCTGATAGAATGGATTTAAAGAAAATAATTTGCCTTTTTGTATTTTTTCCTGCTTTCATTGCAGACTGCAAAAATAAGAACTGAAATAGAAGGGAACAGAATCTTTTGAGAAGTGCATGCTACTGAGGAAATGTAAGCATTTTGTATACAGAATAATGAACATGAGATTGTTTAAAAGTAGGAGGCAAGTTAGAACTGGTAAGTCATTCTATATCTAATTTTTGACTCATAACAAAACCAGAGCTATATGTAAATTAAGGTCTGATGAAGAATGGTGTACATGTTCTCTTCAAATGCATAAATATTCATGAATTCTGGCTAAACTAGAATAGTGGAATTTAAGTCCTTGTGTATAGCTTTTAAGAGTAAATGAAATAAAGGGTGTTATTAGAAACTCACTTAAAGGAAATGAAGAACCTGAGGAGACTTCTTACTTCAGAGAGACAGGAGATCATGAAATTTCTAGTGCACAGTAGCAGCTGGCACTACCATGTGTACCATGTGTACTGTCTCCATGGCACTTCATGGAAAAGCTATACAGTTTATGTTGCCATACAGCTACTTCAGTCCCAAGAAAGTCTTTTTAATTCCTTAAAAAAACTTCCCCATTTATGAAAAACTGCATGATTAGCTCTTTTTTGCATGTATTCCAGGCCATAGACTGGGATCTATGAAGTTTACTAGGCAGAAGTTAATGTTTATCTGAAAAGCTGTATGAATCACATGAAGCCTTTTACATAATACTTCTATAACTGTGTGATTGCCACAGAGATTACCATACTGCCATTTACCTAGGAAGAAAAATAATGCATTTACAGTACATTTTCAGCTGTATAATTTGCTTTTCTTCCAAGCTTAGATATTATGGAAGTTAAGGACTTACTTTTTCCATCAAATGCAGTTAGAATTCTGGCAAATCTGTCAATCAACCTTCTTGGTTTTAACTTACTTTTAAGTTACATCTAGTGGTCTGGTGGACTACCAGAAACATACTCAACCAAATTCTTAACTGGAATTAAATAGAGATAAGTTTCTTAGTTTGTATTTTGCTTGGTTTAAAGCACTTATTATCTCATGCCATGCTTCTGATACACAAAGCAACTCTTGTACTAGCCCAAGAAAGCAGAACCTAGCTTTATGTGGTTTACGTTGTTAGTACTTGGTAGTTCAGATACTATAACATGTCAAAACTGATTCATTCTGTTGGTATAGGAAGAACTGAATCAAGTAGTGAATCTCTCAGGATCTTCGCATCTCTATTTCTTTCATAGTTAAGGCCAATGATTGGTGACAGTTTTGTCAGCTCATCACATAATGTCATTCCACATGGCTGGCTGACTGCAAATTTCCCTTTCCATTTGTTAGAAGTTAATTTTCTTGTGCAAGTTTGTAGTGAAATTGTGTATATAGAAACAGCCTTCCACGTTGTTTTTTTTTTATATTATTTATACTGTAATATATTTTAAAAATGTTGAACATGATTATTGAAATTAATTTTTTTAGCTAGAATATGAATGCAAAAAGTGTAACTACTTCACTAACTGAATTCGTACTGCAGTGCTTTTAAAGCTTCACAGACAGAACTGAAAATATTTTGGTTTAACTTCCACAATCTCTCATGCTGTGATGTTTTCCTTATTCCTTATGGGCAGGTCATTCTACATATTTCCCACAGAATTCCCACAGAGGACCTCTGACATGTTCATGAAGTTACAAAAACATTTGGATGGGACAGTATACAAAAATGGATGAACATACTAAAACCTTACTGATTAAAATAATATCAAAAAGCTACAAAAGGAAGGTTGATTACCTTTGTAAGACTGTCATTTCAAGTTCTCTAACATAGGTGTTTCTACAGTGCCCTGATGCTCAGAAGTGAAATCTTTGGATAGGTTTTTTAAAATTAAAAGTTGGTATGCTAATGTACTTCGTGGTTTAAGGCCCTCAGCAGTTCGCTCACTCATTCCCCCCTCTTTCTTCCCCCAGTCCCAGGTGGATGAGGAGGAGAATTGAAAGAATGCAACTCCCACAGGTTGAA
>JASSUY010018917.1:0-15405 GCA_032466535.1 Forpus xanthops | reverse complement strand
ATCCCTATAGGCCCCCTTCAGATATTGGAAGGCTGCTATGAGGTCTCCACGCAGCCTTCTCTTCTCCAGGTTGAACAACCCCAACTTTCTCAGCCTGTCTTCATATGGGAGGTGCTCCAGTCATTATATGGTGAGATAGAGTCACACGTGACCTAATCTAGTGTCAGGAATAGTCCCGCCCCAAGCAAAGAGTTGGACTGCAGCCCTCCAGAGGTTGGTTCCAACCCATGCTTTAATGGTCTATGACTCACAGAGTTGACAGTATTTATTTAATCGCTGAAAACAGCAGCTCTACAATCTCCACAGCCTGTTGACCTGGAGAGAAAGTTAGCATTGCTGAGACACTCCCTGTGTCCCAGGAGAGAGCAGGATACACTGAAGAGTAAACCCTCCTCACTGGCAGTGAACTGATACCACAAACCCAGCCAAACCAAGCAGGTGGACTGTGTTTCTGCAACAGAGAGAAATTAAAATCATTATGGATAGTGTTCTGTCTCACCCAAGGGGATATCCCCCCTCAACCACAAATGATGACAACCACTTGAACTTGGGCATATGGGCCAGGCTTATCCAAAAATTACCAAAGGTGGGTTTTCTTCTCACACACTGGACCATCTTTGGCCATCCCCAGGTGTAGTCCATCTTTGATGCTTCTGAGGAAGTCAGGAAAAGACCCAGAATACATTCAGCTTTGTGCACCGAGGTGCAACTCTCAACTGGCTTTTGTGGGTTGCCAGCTGAAGGGATTCAGTTGTACTCAGGGTCTTGAGGCAAAGTATTGATCTTATGGTTACCTTGAAGTCAATGCTGATGGTCCAGTTTTCCTCAAAGCCCGTGAAGGAAGGAGCTAAGCACAGGACACAGGGATCTAGAGCTTTGGGGACAGACAGGACCAACATGATCTTACAGTGGGACCTGTGCAGGTAACAGCAGCAGTACAGCTCTACCCACCATCACGTTTCTGACTGTGCTGTAGCAATGAATGGTAAGGACCCAATGCCTCTTCCTGACACTTCTATTGTAAATGCTTGATGAAGGAGAGATTCTGATTTGCATATGCTGGGGCTGAAATAGATAAGCAATCATTTTGAAAAATGAGTGTACGCACATGAAAGCACCCACCCATGCAGCTAAACCTCCCATCCAAGGAGAAGTGAGCCCGGTGCTGATTGTTTGTCTTCATGCAGTAAAATTTCCATGGAATTGTTTTTCTTACATGAAAAACATAAACAACTGATTCAACACGCTTCATTTTAATGTCCATTTTATTGTAATTATCTTGGCATTCTCATCTTGCTTTGGCACTATAAACACCTGTGCTTGCAAACCCTAGGCAACGTAAATAAAAAGAACACCTTGTTACAACATCTACAGAAAATGAGGCTGGTGCAAAACATGATAGTTGCAGCTTTTCAGCTCCCATGTATCCACACACAAATCAATAACAAAGACAAATCAATAACAAAGGTTACTTATCCAAAGTGTTAAGTCTTTCTGAGCTCATTGTTACTGTTCATATGTCACAGGTACACAAGGATGTGCTACATGGTAGAAGTCTTGACTGGAGCAACAGTTACACTTACTACATGTTTCTTGTGTAACTTTGAGTAAACCACTTAATCCTTTCACCTTCTTATCATCTACAGTATGCTACACTCATAGTATCAAAAAAATAGAAATAACTCCTGTTCCACAAGAATAACATAGAGAAAATAACAGCCTTGTACTTAGGTACACAAGGATAGGTGGCTAAAGCCACAAATATTGTCAATTCCTAACCTTTAAATAAGCCTTTAAATTCCTACTTTTTTGGATATGGGCTGTAGAACTTCAAAAGAGCACAGTCCATGTGGTAGGTTCAATAAACAGGTGTGGGAAACAGAGATAGTCTAAAACAAAATCAAGGAAATAATATTATCCTCATTTTCAGGTAAGTAGCTGAGATGCAGGTCTTTTAAGAATCCTGTCTTCATCAGGTGGGAAGTTAACCCAGAGCCCCTGAGTTATCAGTCTTTTAAGTACACAGCCTCCAGCAGGATATATAGGAGGGGAAGGCAAGGTGGCATCCCAAGAATTTTGGATTGTAACAGGATTCAGGAGGGAAAACTGTTCTTTCACTTGCCTTCATTGGCAGATCCAGTAAAAAGCAGTGGAAGGAAATCCTCCTAAACTCTGTTTAAGCTAAGGATTTAGAAGATGAGCAGCAAGTGGCCGATCCCATTACTAAACTTAACACTTGGAAGAAAATTCTTTGGAAAAAAGTTGTTGCATCTCTGTAGCTCCTGCTGTCACCACTCAGAGGAAAAGAAGGGGTGGCACTGCAGCATGAGATTGTAATCGTATACACAGCTCAGACATGGGCTGAGAGAGGCCTGGATGGTCAAGTGGCCCTGTTCCAGGAACAAAGTCTTAGGTTGGATCTGCAGAAGAAATGCTGACAGAAAAGTTGACTTCAGTCATATTTGATACTTCGACACGCAACTAAACATCTTAGGGACTAACACCTAGACCTTTTTAATCTATGAGAGAAAAAGTCCCACCCAGGAACAATCTGCACAAATGGAAAGAAAACAGCATATAAAGTCTCTCCCCTAGAAAAAAAAAAGAGAAAAAGGGTTGAGTCTCAGGGTAATGAGACAACTGCAGTGTGTTAGGTGTGGGTTAGAGCACAGCCCATGACTGTTTTGTGTTGTCCCTTTAGAATCATGGGAGTTGGTGGAAATGGCTGTGGTGGAAAATGTAAGAGAACTGAGCTCTCATCACCTTCCTGTACACTGCTCTAAGGTGGCACTGTCATCATGGTAAAGGGATTTCCTGGAGTCCTGAACATCTCAAGTCACAGCTTGTGGCCGTTGCCCCTGGTTGCCACTGCCAAGAGGAGCTGGGCTCTGTTGTCACAGCTCCCTCTTGAACAGCAGGGCCAACATTGGGTGCACTATTTCAGGTGTGTCCTCAGCAGTGTTGAGTCTAAATGGACAGTGTATTTCCTTGACCTGCTGGACACATTTCTCCTAATGTAGCCCATTATACATAAATGTATGTGATTACTTTAATTTGCAAACAGAGTATCTTGCCATTTACACACAAATCTACATACACCGCAGATTTTTTTGCTCAATTTACCACAGAAGAAGTGACTTGTCTTTGTGGGAATTACAAGAAGAGTATTGGGTGACTGTCAGTAGTACTGAGTGATGTTGCCTGTGTCCTCATCATGAATGGATGGATCCCAGATGACAAGTGCATTCTCAATGAAGTAAACTGGCAGACCTTTTAAGCATTTCTTGTCTCATCTCAGAGTTTTTTTTCTATGGGAGATGCAGGATGATTTCTGAGAGACAGAAAAGACTGTTGGGACTGTGCACCTGGGACTGTAAGGAGCAAGGGAAAACCACTCTCCCAAAACTAATACCCAAAGTGATTTTTTTGTTGTGAGCATGGTGTGCCCATGCTTTATTTATTTGAGAACCTCTGTGGCCATAGTAGGCAGAACTGGGTGGAAATAATTAAAGGCATTGCCATGAATGGCTTAGGGTCACAACCTGCTATAGGAAAAATATTTCATTATCAGTCTTCTGTTGCCTTTTGCCTTGAAATACAAGAGCTAAGCTTTTGACAGCTTTTCTTGGGATGGAAAAATGAAAAGCACGTATTGCTTTGGAATCTGTATGTAATCTGTCATGGCAAAGCTGAAAATAAGAAAAACATGCCCCCAGAATGCTACGGAAACACGAGGAGTCATGGCTCTAGTGCCTCTCAGCTGGACATTTTGGTGACACTTTCATTCTGCTTATTCACCCTTACAGAAAAATATCTTCTAAGCCTTGAAAACCAAGGTGCTGGGATAAAATACAAAGGGCCAGCAGCCACACACGAGGAGGAGGTTATCTCAGCTGGCATCCCTGGTGGTTGGTGCCACTTCCAGGAACAACTGGAGATGTAAAGTGACTCTTTGTAAGAAGCGAGGGTGGCGCTTGAAGTGAACCAGTGGGAAGTAAAGAATGACACCACTGAAAATGAACAGGATGATGTAGAGGATCTCAAACTGGGGTTGATCAATGATGGGAGCTAACACCAGGTACACAGCTGCCATCAGCACGATTATGGGGACGATAATTGGGACCTGTGAAAGCAAAAGATCAGCATAAAGACTCAATGTAATACTAGACCATTGTGGGTCTGGACAACCCTAAAACTTCTGCACAGGGGTTTTTAGATGAAATCCTGGTGCAATCTGAGGAATTAACTACAAATCCCTATTAGTCCAGACATCCTGTTTCCCAGCCCATCACCACTCCAAGGTTGAACATCCCTGGAAGAGCTACACCACCACCACACACCCTAACCCCTGATCTTCCCTGCCCTCCTAGACTTGAAGATGCAAACTACTGGTGTTAGTGCCAGGTCTGTTCTTGCTCTCCCTACTGCCTTGCATCCAAAAGCTGAACTGTAGACAAAACACAGCAGCGTGTACGATTTGCATAACTGAACTTTAGCATCCTTGGGCAAAAAGGTTTATTTCTTTTTGGACAGATTGACAGGCAATCTCAGAAGCTATTTCTGTAAGTCTGTTCAGAAAGCATTTAAATTTAAACTTGAATCCATCCTTCTCCATTTTTTCCTTTTGCACCTTTTTGTCCAATAACTGGAAGACTGAACAGCACATTGCTGTTCTTTGTCATGCTAAGCCCCACAGGACACTCAATACAGCTTCACAAAGTTTGGTAGTATCAGCCTGTCATCTACATCCTGAAGGAACCCTTGAAAACAAGGATGTTCATTCAGCTTGTCTGAGGGAAAAGTCACTGTCCTGCATTAACTTCCTTGGTCACAGAGGAAGCACTGCAGCTTGACTTGCTCTGGGCACCAGGGGGAAGAACAGGTACGTCTTGATTTCCTTCCACTTAGCTGTTTTGTGGGGAGCAAACATGTTCCCTGGACATCTCAAAGGACTTGGGGCATTCTTTTGTCCTCTGCAAGGTTCTTGCACCTGGACTACCTTCTGAGGAGCGCAACCAAGTTCTCAGAGCATAAGCAGTAGATCACATTGTTGGTCAGAACCGTTCTTCATTTTTCTTACATCTCTTATAAAAGGATATGGTAGATATATTTTCCGCACTGAGGGGGCTGTGTATTATTAGCTTATCAAGACAGAGAAACCAACCTTGACTTATGCTGGTATGTTCGCAATGTCTTGCCCCTTGTGGACAACATGAAATTAAAAAAGGAAGGAAAACCCCACTAAATCTGTATGCTTTCTCTGCTCATAATGCTCTGTAAGTTATTTGGGCAATATAGGAAAAGGGTAAGAGGGGTTTATATTATTACTTCACCTTGTAAGATCTTGGCAGTTCTGGTTTCTTGATTTTTAAATACAGGAGACCAGAAATAGTCATGCCATAGAAAAACCATGCTATAAAACTGGAAGAAAAAGGAAAGAAAAAAAAAAAAAAAGACAAAAAAGACAGCATTACATTTGCAGTGAGATCATTCAGGAATGTCAGGCCTGCCTTGCAGATCCCAGATGTTTACACCTCCGATTAAAAAGGAGAATATTGATATAAATGCAGTAGTTCTTCCATTCATTTCCTTTCCAGCACAATGAACATTTCAGAATGATCTAAATATTATAGATTCATTTCAATATGAGGATGGATCACATCCAGTTAAGTTATATAGTGACAGAAGCATCCATGCATTGCAAAATGCTGGCTCCTAAGCTCTTCCTTTTCTTTCTTTCCCCTCTCCCCAGTGCTGGCTAGAAAACAGTAGCTCCTGCTCAAAAAAAACATTAAAAGAAAATACTTCTCAGCAATTCAAAAGCCAGGGTGCAAGCAGAAATGTGACATGTACGTACCTGAAAAAGTTCACGATGGTGGTGAAGTTTCCCGACATTATCATTATTAAAGACATGGCAGATGTAAACAGCAGAGCAGGGGAGGGCGTGAGGCATCGCACATGAGCCATAGACAGAATGTCTGGCTGAAAGCCAAAAAAACCCAATATACCATCATATCATATACTTGGAGATCCTTACTCACCCACCTCTGCTGCTGGTGGGAGCTGTGCCTGCTGCCAGAGCCACTTGCGGTCATCAAGTAAGCACAATATAAAAGCCGTTCAAGTCTGAGGAGTGTAAACATGGAAACTCCCTCAAGGATGTTTTCACTGTGTCTCACTGATTTCATATCAAATATGCTCAGTTTAGCAGGGCAAGATGAGGTTTTCAAACTAGCAATGCAACAGACTAAGGCTGAGTCAAATCAGAGCTTTCCTGATTATCATTGGGACTTTGTTCCACTCTTCTGCCCTCCATCACATCTCTCTGGGACTTGGCTTTTCTAGGGCTGAATGGAAAATAAGGCAAGGACTATTCCAAAAACCATTTATGCAAGTCACCACAAAGCAAACCAGGATTTGTTCCAGAACTTGGAGAGAATTATTAGCCTCTTTATTACTTGCTTTGTTCAAAAAACTTAATAAGAAAGGCTTTTTTTTTTTTTTTTTTTAATTTCCAACCAAAATATCATGCAAGGACTTCTGCTAGAGCTGAGTGTCTGAGAAACAGTACGAGCACTCAGCTCTTAGTTTGGCATGGTCAAATTCAGAACATCTGCAAACTGCTTAGCACAGAGCTTGCCACGATACAGCAGGCACTGTCACCAGTAAGAGAAGCCATGGAACCAGTAGCCACCAAAACCAGTAATCACCTAAACCAGTAACCACCCACTCAGTCATATCCATCAAGTTGGTCATCCATATACATAAAAGATTCCCTCCTACGCACAAAGAGTGAAGCTGGTGCACAATGCCATCCTTTGCACTTGGAGCTGAAACACCAGACTCTGTGGGGAGGAAGGACTGAAAAAGCAGAAAGGTCCAGGAGGTACAGAACATGCCTACTCAAAACAGAGGAGGAGAATTCAGCTCAACCCAAGCATTGAGAAGGACAAGTGTGGGAGAGGTGTGCCTGTGGGTGAGTAGGTCCTTAACAGCAGCTGGAGTTGGGCAGTAGCTTATATGCCCAGGTATCAGCAACTGGGAAGACTGGGATACAGGAACTGCTACTGGACAGACTGACTGTCTGAGCCCATCTGCTGGAGGGACTCACATTGTACATGCATGTATATATATATGTATAATTTTTTTTTCCCACTAACAGTCCCCTTTTCAGCTAAGAGGGGAACAAGATAAAGCCCTTGGTGCTGTTTGTGCTAGTGGTCGTGTGAGCACTGAGCATGTCTACAGGTGTAGATCTGTGTGCCCTGCTGTCTGTATATGCATGTATACATATCTATGTGTGTATATATCTGCATAGATATATATGTTGTATACTTGTGTTTGCGTTCCTACTGGGAATGCATGCTGAACCTACCAGTTTGACCATGGAGCATGGAGCTGTAGCAGCCTGGCCTCTACTGGGCTCCCAGATCTGGCTCCACCTAGCAAAACCAATTAAAACTCCAGCTAGGCAAGATGTAAGGCACAGTGTCACCTTGTAACTGCTGTGAAGCTTCAAAAGCCTGGAACACCCCTGAGACCAACTTTTGTAGTCAGCATTGTATGCAAAGGCAGTTTGCCAGTGCTGAGCTATCTTCCCAGTGCAAGCAAGAGTGCCTTACAACGTGAAGTCACGGCTGGGTTTCCTCTCCCTGGCAGGTATATGGCTAGGCCCCTCAAAAGCCTATGCCATGTGCTTCAATATATCAGTATTTAGTTTCAAATCTGTTCTTACAATTCAGGCTAGATGTAATTATGTATCTTCCTGACATGATGGGGCTGAAGAAGGAAAGTCAGGAAACAACATACAACCTGACATTTCAAAAAGATGGGGAAGACAGTCTTTGAGCAAGAAGCAAACCACAGAAGAGCTATCACTCTACCAGCTGAACATACATGGTGCCTTCCTCTGCTTTAATGTCACAAGAAGGTAAAATCACTCAAAGCAAGCCATATCTCTTTATTTTTGTCCTTACCATATGGCCTTCCCTTGCAGCAATGTAGCATACCCGGCCTCCGCTGAAGAATGTGCCATTGGATGAACCAAATGTAGACAGTGCCACAGACAAGGACATGAGCCATGCCCAACGGCCCAGGACTTTGTCTCTGAGGTGGGAAAAAGTTCACAGCATAACATCACAGCTCATAATTGTACAAATACTCATTGTAGAACCAGGCAGGTTTCTTCCCTGCATTATTCTCACTATTTTTTTTTTCAAAGCCATTCTAACAATTTAAAGCCTTCTTCCAGTTCCTATAATACTTAGTCACTTGTAAGTTTGATGTGTCCAGAAAAAGCAGCTTTCCTTCCTGCCTGGTGTATATACATCTACATCCGTTTACACTGCAATGGTGTACAAAGCTGTCACAGCAGGTAACCTCCCCCTTTTTTGTGTACAGATGCTATGGTGCAAATCCTGGATATGCTGCTATTACAGCCAACAGTATTAGCTTGCAGAAAAACTGTTCCCACAGCACCTGAAGAAATATCCTGCAGTATAAACTCTTCCTCAATATCCATAAGAATATAAGCCTTTAATCCCATATGCACATATATCTGCTACTCTATGAATCAGGCTAAAGCCAAAGAAATAGTTTGAATTTCATAAGTTTGATTCTACAACATGTTCAGGCATGAAACATTTGTAGCAGGGTTACAAATAGAATCTGAGGTAATTATTTTGGGAGATAGGATAATCTTCTCACCTAAACGCAAAGCTTGTCTTCTGCAATGGAGCAGCATAAAAAAATATGAATTGATCATTTAATGCAGATGTTTGGAGGAATTATCCCATACACACACACAAAACCAAGCACACTGTTCCCCTCATTGGCAAAAATCCAAAATTCAGACTTTTTTAGAACCCTTTCCAATTCTGAATCGTGTCTTTGAGCCATATGTACTCTTTTTTAGCATCACCTATCCCAAGCATCCAAAATCATGAGCTGCGCTCTCCAAATTCCTAGTAGGAGCTTAACTACCTCAATAATTTCAAAAATGTAGCTTGTAAGCTTAATATCTGTGTTATGGCCCTTCAAGCTTCAAGTTAAGCTACTTGCAATAACCACAACTAGAATGTCTCCCTTCTCAAAATGATGGAATCTGGTTATCTCCTATTACCATGTGACTCCAGAACACAAGATCTCAAGGGAAAACTACATATATCACAAAATTATTTATATGATCTTCTGCAATTGTGTATTTTGCATCTGTGAGATTGGTGCTTTGCTGCTTGAGCCCTGAAAATGAACTATGGGGGTACTCCGTGTAACTTCTTACAAGCAAACTGAGATCTGCAATTATTGTTAAATCACTGCCATCAAAGAAATGCTGGGAAGAGTTTCACGAGTTCTTTTTGTGGCTGAACCTTTTGCCATTAACAATGTATCTCTCTGGCAGCTTTCTTCTTATACGGAGAATAAATGCATTTCAATGTGATATGTCTTCCGCTGGCTTCTTTGTACTCCTCCCATCCCTTCTTAATGATCTGAATAGATGCATCTTTTGCTTGTAAATCACAGTCACTACTCCCTCCTTAGCCTGTAGCTCTCTACCTGTCGTTTCAGGTTTTGAGTGCCCAGTTTTTTGGTCACTAGTTCAATGTTTCTTCCTGAATTGCACTCTTAGGGTGAAAAGGTTAATCGGGCAGGAAAAAGAGATGTGTTAAAAAGGAGGAAGCTCACAAAGAATTTCTTAATCAGGAATAATGGGAAAGGAAGTGCAGGGAAAGTTCATGACATTGCAGCTTAGAGAGGCTTTGTAACCTGTTCAAACAAAGCACTAGACATTTAAAAGCTCCTACTTACAATGACACGAAAGGCTATTAAAGAATACATCTAGCAATAGCTCAGTCAGGTCTTCAAAATGGACATCTTGTGTAATGCACACAGAAGCAAAACTGCTGTTGACTTGTTAGGAAGAAGATGAACAGCAACATAATCCCTGTGTCATCATTTCAACCAGACAACTCATTTAAGGCTGCCATGGATTCTGTGTCTTTGGAAATATTTAGAATAAGGCTGGATGATCTGGTGGGAGATCATCTCGTTAGAAGTTGATAGTGCCTACATCTCTCATGACGATCCTTTTCTTCTCTTGTGAAAATCCTTGTCTTTCACAAAGCCTATCTGATACCACCAGACACTTCAGGTTGGTGTAAGGTACAGTCAGTTACTGTACAACTCTGGAAAAGTACATGTCAGCTTAAAGATACAATTACAAAAGGCTGAACAGCCCATGTATAACAGTTCTCTTCAAAGGTGTTGTAGACGTGTTGTTTTCCATTTCCCCACAGATGGAGAAACTGACCCAAAAGGCTCCGGTCTGGTCTAATTTCCAGGTACTGAGCAGGCAGGATTCACCCAGTTGGCTCTTGTCTCACTCCCAACCCATTGACTCTGCACTAGTGGGGCAGTACATTGTCTTCTTCATTTTTCTGGAAATATCTGAAATGTGGGTCATCTCCCAGTTCCCAAGTAAAGATAGCACCCTTGCTGCATCCTCACTGTCTGTGGGGACATGCTCCTGGTACACACTTCATTCTCTCTTTAAGACCACTTCCATGAGGAAATGCATGAGCTGGAGGGGAGCCACACGCTCCCAGTGGGAATGAATGAGAATGGGAAGTAAAGCATGTGCTGCAAAGCATCCTATCTTGGCAGCCTATGTGCACCTCACAGACCACGGGCCAGACAGGGCTGGTCAGCCCTGACCTTTGCTGGGGAAAGGCTGACCTGAAGGTGACAGAGCAGGGACTGGCAGCATGCTTCCCTGTAGCACAGCCTTACAGTTCTTCCTGGTCTGACCAATGCAGTGCTACCATTCCCACTGGGAATGACAGCTAAATCTCCTGAAACTCAGGAGAGAGACCATATTTCACTGGACTGCATTGGCTGTGTTGCCACATGCAGAGCTCACCCCCAAGTGACAGCCACAGCTCCTGAAGACAGCAGTTCAGATGGAGTCATGGCTGCTAAGTAGCTCACGTTTACCAGCAAATACAGGCATGTAACCAAAGGAATAGCAATCATCACAGCTCTGGGAAGGGTCACCTGGAAAAGGGATGACAAGAGTGTTAGGCACAGAACATTTACACCTGCACTGGACTTTTTTGTTTGCCTTTGCCACCACCCATGTCCTTCATTCAAACTCCTTTGCTCACTAAATGTTTCACAGAACAAGACTTAGATCTGAATTCACGCATTGGCTTTTACACCAGTCTCCCAGAAATAGCATGCAAACAGTAATGCTGCACATTTAAGTTAGTCTTTAAAAAATAAACCAAACCAACCAACAAAAAAAAAAAAAACACCCAAATTTTATTAAAAAATATATTGCTTCATAGCTGCCCAAGATGTTGTTGCCTAGGTACGTCTTGATTACTTTAATACTGATTTATTTGTTACTAGTGTGCGACATCTCCTGATGCGCTGTTTCTTCCCATGAACATCCTACTGACACATGACATATCAGCGTGTGTTGCATCACATTTAACTCTTCTACAGGTTAAATCCAAGCAGGGAAGCACAAAGGAGATTTGCTCTTGGAAGGATTTTAATTGTTTTCTAGTGACAGGGTGCAATCTTGGAACACCACAGATCATCTTATGGTTCAATAAAATCAACAAACACTACCTTATGCAGCTGGAAACACTAGAAAAAAAGGAAGTAGTAAAACCTGAAATACCAAATTTCCATTCCCACCATAGGACAAGATACAGCAAACCCTTTTGTGGTTGCCTTCACTCCACAAGGGTGAGTATCAGTGCTCGAGGTCCTGTGGGAGAAAGTGCCAAATGACCCTAAGATATTTGCTGCCATACAGGTTAATATTTAAATGTGTATTTTCATTTTATCTGTAAAATCTTGTGTGCTGCAGTGGTAGAAAGCACGCTCTTTACACACTGCATTCATAGCGCTTTCTAAAAAAAGCATTCACTGCCTGTAGCGTCTGATCTGTGTGAAGAGGTGGTATGGCATGGAGAGGGCTGATGTGAGATGCAAGTGAGCAAGTTCAGTGCCTATAGCACAGACAGAACAATACCAAAAAAGTAGACAGTTAAAGACAAGGTCATTTGGGGAGCTAGATTCCTGCTCCAGTGATATTTGGATTGCTCTGAAATTACCCCTCCATGCAGTGAGGAGAGGTAAGTGGGTTTTCGATGCATATATTATGGGTCAAGTTTTTTATGTGGTGCTAAGAAATCTTTATGGATTACGGCAGTGAATGCTTTTCTGCATAAATCAAGGTGTCTACAGTGAGATCCTCTAAACAGTAGGGCAAAACTTCACCCCCAAAACATTCAAGTGCTGCCGAATATTTTTTTTTAAGTCAATGGAGTATTTTAGTGCTTTCTTATAGATAGGCTGCTTTTTTTGCCTAGAGACTCATTTTTATCCTTTCTGGACACATTCATAGGTATGTTGTCCTAGAAGACAGAACAAACATGAAGGAAAGCTCAGTAATCTTTCATTACCCCTCTTAAAGCAATCATTGACAGAAGCACACTAGCAGCAGGATTAGTAAGTAAAGCTCAGCTCACTCACCTCAGGCTTCTTCAGTTCCTCGGTTACATAGTTCAGGTTGTTCCACCCATCATAGGACCAGAGTCCCTGGTAAAACGCCACTCCAACTGCCCCAACACCTGCGGTCGTGTTCTGAAAAGCATTGTGAAAGCTCTGAGTTTGTCCCTTGGTGAGCAGCACCAGTCCACCTACCACGATCACCAGCAACGCCAAGAGCTTGGCAGCTGTAAAAACGTTCATAACAGATGTTGCCAGCCTCACATTGAGACAGTTGACGACAGTTAAAAGCAGGATGCAGGCAGCAGCTGCACATTTGATGACAACTGGTGGAGATGAGCATCCTGGGTAGAAAGGTGCAACAGCGTATTCAGCAAAGCTCAGACAGACAGCTGCCAAACCAGCTGGTCTCACCAGGATAACGGAAGTGTAGGCAAAAAGGAAAGCAGGAAAAGAACCAAAAATCCTCAAGATGTAAATATATTCTCCTCCAGACTCCTTAATTATGGTTCCAAGCTCAGCATATGACAAGGCTCCAAACATGGCCAGGAGACCACATGCTCCCCAGATGAGCAGGCTGCTGGCAGGGCTTCCCATATGATGTAGTACCCATTCAGGGGACATAAAGATCCCCGAGCCTATCATGGTGCCTGCAATTAATGACACTCCACTAATAAGGCCGACCTCTTGCTTCAGTCTTAATTTCTCCTTCCCTTCACTCACATCGGTGGATGAATGAGATGAATCTGTTGGCTTCCTTTTCCTCATGGTGGAAATGTGAGATGTTGTTTGGAGATAATATGGAGTAAGACTGAGGCATTTCAATAAGGACTGTCTCAGGCTTTTAAGGTTAAGTTAATGATTACAAAAGTCACACTGAAAACTGTCATGAAATAAAAGCTTACCTTCCCCTGTTTGCAATCTTTCATTACCCACCTGGTCGTGAAAATTTATCATGGTTCAGATTCTGCCAAGACTGATTACCTTTGAATCTCATTGCAAGCAATGGTAACAGATAGCTTTTAACATTACCACCTTACTGGACTATGCCTCTGATCACCTCTGCTTTAAATTATGCTTCAAATGGCAAGTGCAATAAGGATCAGTTAAGCAAAATCCCCATGCAAACCTGTACTTTATGCTTTGATTACAAGTTAATGCTCAAGCACCTGCTTTACTGCTCAATCATATATTCATTGCTCACTATGAAGTGATAAAACAAACAAGCCTGTCACCCAACATGCCATGGCTTTGCTCAATAAGGAACATTTACAGTGCCTTAGTCAAAGACACAGGAATATTCTTCTAAAACCAGTCCAGAGACTATTCTTCTGCACAATACTAGGGTGCAATTCTGCCTTTTGTGCATTTTAGAAAGTGCAGTAGAGTGAAGAGGCCATAATTACATTTTATGGGCCCGTTTTGCCAATGTACATGAGGTATGCACATTCTTAGCAGACCACGATCTTCAGAGGACTTTGTCACTGCTCATCATATATACATTTTGGTGCACACCTAAGAGAAATGTAGCACAAGCTTTTGAAAATGCCACTGACTCCTACTTAGATATCAGGTAAAATTTCAGACTCTGGGGCAGGTTTTGCTGTTAATCTGAATATTGTTACAGTGCATGAGGGTGTACTTTGTGGGATGTGATATGTATAAATTATGAAGCAGAAGGGAATTTCCATATGGCTTCCTCTCAACTTAGATTAGACTTCCTTGACTGCAACTGTAAGGAAGGAGAGCTACTGACTTGGTGATCTCTTGCAAACTCCTGTTGTGATAAATACCAGAAAATGAGAGTGAGACCTCCCTTAGCCCTTCATGGAAAAAGCAGTCCTTGACTCTTTAAAACTGTTTGTCCTCCTTAACCATCTGAGCTAAAAAGAGCGTGAAAATAAACAGAGAAGTATTTTTATTGTTTGTCTAAAAATTCTTTCTCTTCTAAATCATTTTGTTTTCTCTTTCTTTGCTTTAAAATAATAATTAAAAAAATCATCTCACTCTGCAGTTTTCTGCAAGAATTGTCCAAATTAAGACTTGGACTCTTAGCAAAACTCCCATGCCCAAAAGAAAAACAACAAACACAAGTCACATAATTTCTCATGCTATAGCAAATAAAGCTGCACAAATTTTAGCATGAGGTTGAAGGCTTTCGATTTCTTTAAAGAAACAAAAAAAGAACTCAAAACTCACTGAAGAGTAGGGTTTTCTTACAGTATAATTCCTATTAATAGATGAAGGAAATGAGAAAGGTTGGGGGGGAAGTTCTGAGGGATATTAGAAGCTATTCCTAATGCCAATCCATTTGTATTCACAAGAAATGGATTGCAGCTGGATTTTTCCTAATTTCAAAGTCACTAATAAAAATGCACAGGTGATCAAGCTGTAGCTTTAACAGAAGTGAAAGGTTATTTCATCTGTATTGAGTATGTTCTCAAGTCTTCCTAGCCAATATGTGAGTTCTGATAATAAACATACCGACCTTGTACTGCAAGGGTGTGAGTTAATGCATTTCAAGTTAATGGTTTGCAAAGTGCTTGAGGACTTGAAGGGAGGCATCCCAGAAATGCAGAGTATTTTGTTTTACTTCTACTAAGTGACAGTGCTCTTCTTGTTAGCTGATTCAGCTATTTGTAGCGTACTTGTTAAAAAATGCTAATCACAGCATCAGGCCATGCTGGAATCCTTCAGAGGTCCAAAGGTCTGGCTTTTTCTACACTACAGACACTCTACTATGTGCATCCATGCATGTATTATTGTCGTGGTTTGAGGCCCCCCTCAAACAGTTCTGCACACCCCCCCCCTCTCTTTCTTCCCCAGTCCCGGGGAAATGGGAAGGAGAATCCAAAGAATGCAACTCCCACAGGTTGAGATAAG
>JASSUY010018915.1:0-13672 GCA_032466535.1 Forpus xanthops | reverse complement strand
TGAGAGGACAAGGGGTAACAGGTTCAAACTTAAACAGGGGAAGTTTAGATTGGATCTGAGGAAGAAATTCTTTAGTGGGAGGGTGGTGAGGCACTGGAATGGGTTTCCCAGGGAAGTTGTGAATGCTCCATCACTGGCTGCTTTCAAGGCTGGGTTGGAGAGAGCCTTGTGTGACATGGTTCAGTGGGAGGTGTGCTTGCCCCTCGTAGGGTTGTTGGAACTAGATGATCTTAAGGTCCTTTCCAACCCTAACTATTCTACGATTCTATGATTTATTACAAGCATACTAACAATGACCTGACCTATTCCCCACTAATGAATCAGAACAAAACACCCACAGGAAAAAGAAAATCTTTTAAAAAATACTATGTGTGTCTGTCATACGTAAGTATTAGTAAGATTTTAATAGAGAACACAAATAAAAAGCAAAATTCCCATATCATGTAATTAATACTTTTAGCTTTTGTTGTAGATTTTCTTTCACTCCTAGTATATAATACATCACTTTGGATCATCGGGATTATTAGGATAATTTTGGAAAATTTTTAATGCCTACTCTGAAGTAATGGAATGTATTTTAGTGATTTGCTTTAGAAGAATTAAAGCATTAAAAATATTTCTTGTCATAAACATTAGAGGACCAAAGGTTTCTAGGGAATTTTCTGAAAGAACTGCCTTCCCACCTTTCACAAACATCTCATCTTTGCCTTGTTGTTTTCTGGTTGCTCAAAAGCTAAAATCCCAGGGCAACATGGTTTATTGTTTTAATATCTGTCTGACGCAAAGCACAAGGATTCTCTGGTGAGTGCTTATCTGTCATATGTACTTCTGCAAAAGTAATATCAAGACAAATAAGATGTTCTCGGGCATACCATGTGATTATGAGTTTGGCACTGACTAAATTTTGTTTAAAAAAAGTCAAATTAATAAATATGAAAATATCTACACTGATATTTTGAGGACTGAACTTTAAGACCATTAGCTTTTAAATATTTTAATTAGAAAGGCTGTGTCTATTTCAGTATGAACAAAGAATGAACACTTAAGTCCATATATAGGACAAAGTGAGAGGAAAAACACATTCATCATTGAAACAGTTAAAACAGTAAAATCCTCCTCTAATAATACTTAGAACTGTGAACTTCGTATTAATTAAACTGAATGTAATGGCATTTTCTATATTGAAATGAATAACCAGTGATCTGAAAATTCATTTAGACCATTAGGTTAATTACAGAAACTGATGGAAGTTTTATCAGCCGATTACAATTAAATAACATGAATAATGTGGGACAGATTTATAAGCGCTTGCACCACCTCAATCATTTTTGGATACCATCTCTTCTTATGAAATTGTAATCAATATATCAATTGATAAATGGGCGATCAACTTCATTTGCCCTTGGGCATGATAAAATAAATACCTGATTTATGCATTTTCATATTTTCTTCTTTTAATTCTATCACTTTATTGCAATATGAAAGATTCCTTAATTTTTAATAAAATATTAAAAATTCTGGAAAAAAGAGCATATGCATTTTGGAGCTGATAATCATGCTTACTGAAGATGAAACAACTCCCACATTTAGAAAATGTAAGCCAAAACTGACTTAAGTTTAAAATGTACTCATCATAGAAGTTAAGGCAAATTCTCTTTTATGACTACGCAAAACATTTAGGAAATACAGGCATGTTTCTGTGCATCATCTTGAACGAAGACATGCAGCAATTTGCTATTTCAAGATATATGTTCAGTATTCAGTCCAGTGAACTGTCTCAGAAAGATCTACTAGTGGTTACATACCTGGTAACTCAAAGTATCTTTATTTGTACTTGGTCCTAAAATAAAGCCTGAAAGTTATGAAGATCAAAGTACTGATTTAGAAAGTAAAATACTTTTAGCTCCCATTAAAGCTTCTGATCTTTCTCCCATTGCCTTCCATGGGACCTGAGTATGCAGAACTGTAAATTTTTGAAAAATGTGATGTATATCTTTAGGCTGGGTTCCTTGCTACACCAGCTAGCACTTAATGAGCCTGTAAACACTGATTAGCTATTCCAGTTGTCTACTGGCAGGTGAATCCCCTCTTCCATCCCTTGCCATGAAATAGTTTTCAAGGTTATCAAGAAGACGGAGCCAGGCTGTTCAGACACCACACTAGGAAGACAAGAGACAACAAAAGTAACTTGGAAGCAGAGAGGTTTCCACTATGAGGACATTCAAGCATTGGAACAGATGATCCAGGAAGGTTGTGCAGACTTCATTGTTAAAGGTGCCCTGCTGCAACCTGGTCCTTCCAACCTGAATTATATTATGGTTCTAAGATTTCATGTCTTCCTTCTTTCCCATCTTTTGGCTCTTATTAACTTTTATTTCATCCACATTTTCAGGCACCTCTATAATATGGAAAAAATGGGGAAAACAGCACTAAACAGTTTTTAAATTCCTTGCATAAAATCAGATTAATCTTTTTGCCTTTTTTTAACCATACATACCCAACTATATTACTTTCCTTTGTAGAACAATGATACAGATACTCAGTGACAGAAATTTTTCCATCTTTTGAATCTTCCTTTTCTCCAGCAAGGTCTTAATATTCTCACGGATCCTATTCGTGAGTGATTTCAATTAGGAAAATTCGCACATTTTTTCTTGATATGTTTCTTATTTACCAGTAGATACAAAGTTCTTCAAGATTTTAAAATTCCCTGTGGAAGGAACTAGTCTAAAGAAGTGAGGGCAAAAAGAGACTATCAGTTATGTGCAGCCAAACTATATGATTTATTAAGTTTCAGTGAGATATGAGGAGCATCCAGGAAGCTTCTAGTAAGTGCTTACTCATTTGCTGGGACTTGGTGTACTCTAACATTCCTTTTTTGGTTATATCTCCTGGAAATACTGGTCTACATTCTTCATTGAGATAATGATGAAAGATTTAGATGAAATCAGTTGCATTAGTTCTGCCCTTGAGATGCCAATACTCTGGGAATCTACAGCAGCCAAGATGATACCATTAGCTTCCTTATTATGGTTGTCTCGGTAAGGCACATAATCTGTCCTACAAAGGGATGTGAACATATTTGTAAGCTGAAATGAAGCTTTCTACATAACAAATAATCTATTCCAGAATAGATGTACAAATGAAAAACTGATCCAGGTCCCATCTTCTTTTTCAGCATGAGAGAACAGATGAGGCATGAGAGACTATTGGTACTGATTTGTTCCACTGCTTGCAGAAGAAACAGCTCATTTCTTTCTGTATTATGCAAAGGGCCAGAAGAGATGAAAGAAAGCAGAACCACATTTCTACCTCTTGCCATATTCAGAAATATAAGTGATTACTGTACTGGGAAATGCACAATGTGAAACATAAAATATATTCTGGGGAAATAAAATGCCAGAAAGAAAAGAGTAGCTCTAATTAATGTACTCTTCTTTCTGGCTAGACAAAAAAAAATGGGGTAAAAGTATTTAGTGACTACTAGTGACCAGCTCAATTAAAAGTCAGAAAGTGTGAAAAAAGCTAGTGAAATCAAGAAAAATATATTTTACTGTCTTATGTCGATTTTAGAATATGACTTGAGATGAAGAGATGAACAGGTAAGGTAAAGGCAGCATTTCTAAAAATGGGGACTATCCTCTTCCAAATATGTGAAAATTCCTAAGTGCCATTAGCATTTAATGAACTCCAAACATCTCACATGGCTTTAGAAATCTCAGCTGACTCTTTCCCTTCTGTTAAAAAATTAAAAATATAAAACCTCTTAATTCTTACATTGTAAACTGTTCAAAAATGTTACACAGTTATAATACCAGTGGTAACAGAATAGTGATTATTAAATTATTCAAAGATGAAGGTTGAAATATTGTTGTCAACATGGAATGATAAAAGTATTAGTCTCCTAGACATTAATGTTGACTTATCAGTTATCATTTCAATATTATAAATGTGCATAAAAACTAGAATTAGGTCTATAAAATAATAAAAGTAAGAAAATGAGACAAAGCTCAAGCTTTGTTTCTATTCACTTCTTAGTAAAATTTCATATAGAAATGGAACTACCCTACATATTTACTAAAAATTTTGTAATAAGGAGAAATAAAAAAAAAATTACAATCATTAGTAACTGGGATAATTTCATATTATTAGGAGTTGTGACCTTGTGGGGGAAACTACATTTTGGCAATATAAACCACTATACATAATAAAACAAAAATCATGACATCCAGACAGACAGATTCAACAGAAGTGTAATAATTTCTACTGCATTGTGTATTACACATTGCCCAGTGGGAGGCAGATAGGCAAAATCTGTTTACTTATGTATTTGGCATAATTAAAAACAAACAGGTGTTTATTAGGATATCATTCTTGAAGAAGTACCACTGCAAAATAAGACTTTTCAAAGGGATGACTCATGAGACATAATGGAAACAGTGAAGTATAGAGTTTAGCTACTATACACAACTATCTAAGGAATTAATAACAGTGGAAATACTGTATGATGCAAATAGCAAACCCTGAAATAAATTCCCTAGGCTGGAATTCAGAGAGATGAGAGGAACAGGAGAAACACACACAAAAAAAAAAAATATAGCTTTATTTAGTGTACTTCCCAGAAAACAAATCCTGCCGCATTCCCCCAGAAGAAGCTCCCTAACAGTGAGATGAATGCACCTGGAATCAAATGCAATTTAAACTGATAATCTCATTTTAATATAAGAGAGTTACATGACAGTTGAGAGGACCTCTATGGAACTCTTTTGTCCTCATTTCTGGTTTAATGAATAAAATCAATTAATCATTTCAGTAGACTAGATAAGCTTTAAATGAGTAAAACTGCATTCTAGACTAAATGCAATCTTCATAAAGAGCATATGCATTAATGTTATTAATTCACGCAACGTAAAATATTTTCTTTACAGAGGACAGCTACGAACATGGAGCAGATGCTGCTGTTCACCCTACTTTAGCAAGCAGCAATTATTACTACTTCATTCAGCCACAGGCTCTTCATCTGATTAGATTTCCGATTGGGCATCAGTGGTGCCACCAATACTATTTAAAACACTGAGAAGAATCGGTTCTGCTTCTGTTTCACAAGTTTAGAGAACATATTTCTACCCCAAAGTTTTGTACAGGAAAATGGCTGATGGCAATATCTATTGTTCCAGCTTGTCTTTGCTATTTTTATTAGGGTAGAATTTTACAATTTAAAATACCCACTTGTACACAGTTTTTATCTTTTGTGAAAAAGACTTCAAGTCTATTTGCTTCACCTGTGACCAGTACAGAAAAAGAAACACAACTTCATCTTCTACACAAAATGCAGAGTGCACAACAGTACTGAATTAAAAAAAAAAAAACAAAAACAAAACCAAAACACTGTTACTGCAGAAATTTTGACTGTTTCTGTAGCACATTGTAATATAGGTATTATTTTAATTATTATTTTAAAATACACTTTGAGGATAAAGAGGAAACTAAATCACTGAATTATCTGTTGACATTAATTACATATGCTTATAAACATATTTACCTTAACAAGAGCTACTGGAAATGTTTACATTTTTAGGGGGCTTAATTCACATTAATGTGCTTTTGACACAAAACAAAACAAAACAAAAAAAGAGCCATAACACTAGCTTACTTGTAGATGTGTATACTAGTGAACTGGGGGCACTGTACACGGGAGATCCCTCCTGGTTTGCCTGGCACAGCAGCACCCTGCCTACAAGAAAGAGAGAGAGAGTGGTATCTGGTTTTGGAACACTTGTACTAAACCTCAATTTTTATCTCAAAACAGAAATAAAGTCAGAATCAGAGCAGTGCAGTGAAGCTGGGGCACTTTTTGTCCTTTGACTTCAAAGCAGAAAGGGCCCCAATCAACACATAAAATTTTACATTGGAAAAAGCAAAACACAGATATCTCCCCAAATACAAACACTCTTCTATTCAAAGGGGAAGCTGGCACATGCTTACAGCACCCACCAGTTCCCAAAGCTGCTCTCCCAATCTCTGTTCTGGCTTTCCCAGACAGAAGCTGCCTCGATAACTCTGCAGCTAACAGGAGCCACCAGCCCTCCCCACACCACCCAACTCCTCTGTCTACCCTTGCCTGAAATGAAAGATCACTAGGGAAAACACAGCAGATAAACCAGACCAAAAATCTCCCATTTACAGATGTTAGGCTGAGTACAATCTCAGTTATACGCCTTAAATTAACACCTGTACAAGCAACTACTAATACATGTGAAGATTTCAGTGTTTTTTGCTTGAATGAGAAATACATAAACATAACCTATTTTCCAGTAGATAAGCTGGATTCAAAACCACTTAAATGAAAATTCTTTTAAGTAATAACCAGATCGATTTAAAATAACACTTTTGCAATGCAAGCTCTCATTTTGAACAAATGACATGTTTTGGCTTACTTCCAGTGCTTTCTGCTTGTTTGTTTTTTAATGAAATTAGATAAAATGACATGTATTTCAACATTTTCCTTAAAATCGTATTTTAGCAGTCTTAGCTGAATACAGGTACGGGAAGAAACAACTATACTTTCATACTAAGAAAAATACTTCTGCACTTCTGGAATCAGCCGAGCAGGAAAAGCAGGGTGTGACACAACTGGTTTAAGAGATACAGGTATATGTACACCTGTATGCACACACAAAGAATTATACATACACATACACAAGACAAACTTCAAGCTGTCAGGACTCATGTGATTTCAAAAATATTACTATTACATGAAGATTTGTGAGACTTTAGAAGTTGTACATTGACACAAGCAATGTAACTTAACAGAGTTGAATCAAATATGTTTGTAAGGAAAAGACTAATTGGAAATGGTAGGCATGATTTCTATATAGTATTACAAGAGCAATTTTAACTTACATTCAGTTACCAGAGTTCTTTCAAAAAATATACATATAAAAAAATGTGTCATTAACCAGTTCTTTGATTATTGCTTGCAGCTGCTATCTAAAGTAGAAATACAGGAAAACCAAAGGAAAATAATTGTTGTAATTTATGCAATTTAGCTGTGAGCACTGGAAATGTCATGAAGTATTATGCCTCTAGCCTTCCCAGACAATAGCATATCCATTAACTAAGAGGATTTGGAGATGCATGGGGTTCTTTTCCACCCATCCACTACTAATCTGAAAGATAAAACAAACTAAAAAATTTTGGTTTCTTCCTTACTATAAGACAGCACATAGTCAACTATATTGATACATCAATATCTCTCAGCCTTACCCAAAAATCCACAATTGGAAGCTTTTAAAGGAACATATACCTACTGAGACCCTAAGAGCATGTATTACTTCCATGCTAATGATGAACAGGACCTACCAACACACTCACTTGACACTAGGAAGATGTACATTGGAATATGGATGTATTTTAACATCATAGATGCTTTAAAACTTACTATTACAGAAGCCTGAAAATGAGCGTGAGCTGAAGACAGAGAGGCACTCATCCAGCAAAGCCAAATGCACAAAGGAATCACTAAAATCAGTAATTTTCATTAGTTTTTAAGACTAATGGAATTATAATGTCTTCAAGTATGTTTAGTAAATATATTAAGGTTTTTAGAAATTTAGGATTATAATTTATATTCTTTCACATATATTCCAGATGACACTTTGCTTCTTCTATGGTCCACAGTCCATTCCTATTTTTTTGCAGCTAACATTGTTATATTATTTCTGGTTTCACCTCATACAAATCTAATTTCCCTTACTTTAGTCTTCTAATTTCTAATGAAGGTACTTCAAAACAGATGCTTTTTCATCCATGCTACTAGAATGTATTTAATCTGTGACATAGAGCTTTCTAATTGTATTTTAACAATATACTTTCAAATTTTTACATAAAATTAATACTAATACCTAAACCACTATTATTAAATTTTGTTGTGGAAAAATATTGACCTTTCTAATCTACTTTTGTGACAAAAGATTGTTTCTGCTGCACCCAATCTTAGTATTTAAAATATTTAAATTCTAATTAATTCAACTAGGAAAAAATTCAATTATTTACAATAAGACCTTCCAAATAAACTCAGAACACGGAAACAGCTTACAAATTCCCTAATGAAAAAAAACAAACAAAAAACCAAACAAACAAACAAAAAAAACAAAAACAAAACCAAAAACAACAAACCCTACTATTTTTTCCCCTAGAATACTAAATTCTACCATGACTGAATATAGGTGTATTAATTTCTTTTTTTTCTTTTATTATGGTTTTGTTTTTAAGAAAGATGATTTTAATATAAATTTCTTAACATTTCTGTTCAAAGTGCAATTTAATAATATCATGGAGCTGATAAACTTCAAAAACTTATAGTCATCCAGTCTTTAATTCCACAATGCCTTCTACACCAGCATATCTAAGGCTGGTATTTCCTTATTAAGAACAATCAGCATGACTTTTTGCTTTTCTCTAATATAAGCACTTGTCTGGTCACAGCAGACCTGTCACAGTGCTGCTGGATTTTGGGGATCATCAGCAGAAACCCCTTTCCAACTTACCCCATCAGGAAGGGAAACCCAGCTCTACTGGGTTCACAGTGGCTGAGCAAGCACAATACCGGTTGCAGTGCTGTTGCAGAGCGCTGCTGTATATTGGCAGAGATCCCCCCAAACAGATACACTGCTCGACCTTGACATACAGGCTGCCAGCCCAGACAAAAACTACTTTTCAGTTAAAAAAGCATTCCCACTCATACTTCTCTTCCCCCTATGTTTTCTCTTATAGTCCATGATTAAGAATGTACTGTTTGAATAGGCCTTTTGTCGAAGCACTATAGTTATTTTGAGGAAATAATTACTCTAAAAATATTCTGAAAAAAAATATGTGAAGCCATTGTTTTCAGAATAGTAAAACTTACATTCCTAATGGTTCCAAGATATCTGACCAAAAGGATTTTCCTGATCATTTTGTCAAACTTTCAAAAATAAGTTTTATGTCTAGTTACTACAAACTGCTATCTACAGAGCATAAGCAGAAATACCAATGCACCCATGAGTACCCATGGGCTCATACAAGATGTATAGAATCATAGAATAGTTAGGGTTGGAAAGGACCATAAGATCATCTAGTTCCAACCCCCTGCAGGGACGCCTCCCACTAAACCATGCCACCCAAGGCTATGTCCAACCTGGCCTTGAACACCGCCAGCAATGGACTATTCACAACTTCCCTGGCATTTCCCAAATACTCAGGATGAGGTACCCAGGATCAGCTACAGGAGGACATTCCAGGAAATTATAAAGGATTTTAAAGCACTTCTGCTAAAAATAGATTTTAACTGGAACTTCTGTGTAACCAGCACTACAGATAGCCTAAAGTAATGGTCTAGAGTAAGTCTGAAAGAATTTGAACACATATTTGGAATTGCTTATGGCATCCTTTGTGGAAGTATAAACTGAAACACTTTCATCAGAAAAAGGATTCATACAATTAGCTAAAATTATGCTGCTAATGTAAAATTGCCAGTGTTAGAAGGCCATGATCACAGCTCTCTTCTACTGCAGGAAGTAGATGGAACTTTTAGAAACTTTCACCATTGGGATTGTATAAAGGAAAAAGTGAATACAGGCTAGAAAAAATTGTGTCCCATTTTGCCTATGCTATTAAAAATGTCATTTTATGGTTCTAATCTAAAAGCTGCATTGTTTATTAAATTCAGCGACTGCTATTCCATTTTCTTTTTCTCCCAGTACGGTGGATGTTACATAGCCCAATCTTCTCCCTGAGTTAGTTCTCAGACATTCTGATCACTGTTGCTCTTTGTACCTTTTGCAACAGCTATTATGCCTATACGCTAATATTCTCTTCAATAAGTGGTACACAAAGGAAACTATAAAGCTGCATTTCTCATGAACACATCATAAGATTTACCAGTGTGTCAAGGATCCTCATAAACATTCTATGTCAGCTTTTGATTTGATGTTCTAGAAGTGTAATTTAGTATTGTTCTTTCTGGACAGAAACAGCATTATCTTTGTTCTGGGCTGAAATATTGTTCGATGATGGGTCACTTCAAAATGTGTCACAGAAATGGATAGCAACAGCTAACTAAAAGGCCACTGTTGTACAATAATGTGTTAGCTTCTATTGTTCCATCTGACTAGGGAACTTAAAGACAGCCTCTATCCTGAATGCATTACAGCTATTAGGAGCTCTCTCATCTCTTTATTATCAATGCTCAAGTTGCACAGTTTAGAATGCTTTTAAATACCCAGTTAATTCCAAAAAAGATGCTTTCTGAGTGCCTTCAGTTATCTGAGATGTACCTCTACATGGAATAATAGTCCTTCAGATTTTAACACAACTCGTCATGGGTGGTTGCACTGATACATTGAAATGTTTCATGCATTATCAACAAAGAATTCAGTAGCATCACCCAAAACCACACACCTCCTTTCTTCCAATATGTTAAAAATATAACCAAACCCTATATTTAATTGCTTTAAAGTTATGAATTTCATTTAAACAAGCGACTTGCATATTAGGGGGGACACTGGAATAGCATGTCCATAGGTGAGTTCTCTAAGTCCAAACCAGTACCTATAGCACCTTTTGATAGCAAACATGAAATACATTCAATTATTGAATAACTTGTCTATACTTTCTGCTGGTAATGCGAATGAGAATCTGTAGATGATGAGTTGTTTTAATGCTTCACCCACTTCATCAATAAGAAGTTAAAAGTTATTATCTACTGACCCACTAAAATTCTCAAAGATTCTAAGAAGTGTTTTAACTATAAGATACATATACACACACACACAAATTCAGGTGCACACAAACTGACAGTGTTATTCACTGCCATTACCTTATGCTGGGAGATGTTTCCCACTGAAGCTGTTCAGGACCTTTGAAAACAAAATCTTTATTCCTGACCTTTCTAGGTCCTCCTGGCAGCCCAAGAGGTGGGTAAATGATGGCCATTTACTCTTGGTTGATGGTAACCTTAAATTGGTTCATTTATAACTTTGAGAAACAAACATGAGAGAAATTCTGAAGTATAAATATAAGCTCAGAATTGATATTATACTGTTCTTGAAATGGGATACTTGAGAATATAAAATATATTCTGCTGATATGTAAAATGGGTCGCATTAGACATCTGCCTGTTGAATAAAGACTGCAATATGAATAGAATCATAGAATAAATGAAACCGGAGCCTTTCTGCTTAAACATGAACACTACTGCTTCACCATGGCCCTGGAGGGATTACAAGTAGATGTGTTTTTACTTCGTCCTCTCATATTGTGCCAAGACGCTATATTCTGTGTAGATTACCTATTTCAGTAAATCAGTAAGACAGAGACACAAATCTAATGCAATTAGATGCAGAGGAGCAAATTACTAACCCCTCAGTTCTATCTGCTTACCCCAGTGGATGCACGTTTTAGCTTACAAATAAAATTCTATTCTTAATAGAATATAAGAAAGCAAAAATAGAATGGTCATGCATAAACCTCGCTTTAGTTAGTCTATTTATTCAGGTTCCAGAATTTCAGGAGCCTGAAAAAACTTTACAAAAATGGTAATATAATGCTTCCAGATTTTCCAAAACAATAATTTTTCACTAGAAGCAGTTCTCTGCTTGCAGATTTCCCACAAAATAATTTTCACAAAGAAAATCTGACAGCACCAAACTGATAGTCATTGTCATCCATTGTAAAGAACAGCTTTGACTCAGCTACCTTTCTCTGCAAATGAGGAAATGAATGAAAACTCAGTACTTGGAAATTTATGCACAGTGAGTATTACAAAATGCAGTTACAATGCAAATGTATTTGGGATTTTGTCATCTGATGCCCTAAATGTGAAAAAAAAAAAAAGGCAGAAGGTGAAACAGAACATTACCTATATGCCTGGAATATAATTCATGATAATCTTAAACTGCTTTAGCATTAATTTACACATGCAATCAAGGTTTAACACACAGCAGAGTTGTTTACCATTCCAGTTAACTGTATTAACCTTACATTTCATATATTACTTTATTAATTTACATTTCAAAATAGTTTGTCTGCCTGACTGCCCATTCAAACACATGGATCTTTGAAACTTTGTTATTCTTCTAATCAGAGGAATTTATTCCTCTGCATAACTGCTACTAACTTATCTAGCACTGCAAATATCCCACCCAGTCCTGAAAAAGCAAGCTTTTAGTGATGATCTAAATTTTCCTCTGAGAGATTCTTAAGCCATTGCTTTCTACAGATATTCACAGGTGCTATTTGAATTACAGTCTCCATTTAATTCCATCAGACAACCACCAGGCCTATTGTAGCCTAGACCTCAGGTCCAGATAGCGCATACCTAAGACGATCTGTATTGTCAAGTAATTTGTGAGACAGTAGTAGAAGCTATAAACCAGCTACATTTACATCTGGTCTCTAAAGCTACTCCATACACAGTCAGGAGAGTTTACTCTGCTTCAGGTTTAGTCTTCTCCCTTGAAGCAGACTACACCACCACACATGGTTCAAAGCTGTCTGAAAGCCAATCTGCATGACATAGAACTATCAGCATGCACATAGAGCATCCAGTACCATTCCCATTGCTGTTTCCTGCAAACAGAATCATAGATAAGGCCCTCAGTGGTATGGCTTGGCGTGGTCTTGCAAGTCCTGGGGTCATGGTTGGACTTGACCACCTTAAAGGTCACAGCCAAGGCTAGTTGATTCTACAATTCTGTGATTCTACTTCAGGTGTACTAAACCTGTTCTGCAAATCCTAAGCCACCATGTGGCAAGTGGGGATAATATTCAGATTTACTTAAAAACTATGCTTATTTTTCCAGTTTCTAGTTGCGCAGAAATTCATGGTAATACAGTCTCAAATTATTCCTCTGTACCAGACTGTGGTCAAAATTCTTTAACTTTTACATTGAAGAAGCAGGAACTCTCTCCTAAACCATCCTCTAACTTCCAGTGTTAAGCTCTGTCTACAGTACAAGATTTACCATGAAATCATCAAATGTATGGAATTTTTTTTAGAGACCATATAGGAAAAGTATCAAAGCCTCAGTGTATACTGCATTATTAAATATACATCCAAACAGAGGTATATTTATACAAATAATGCTGACAGTATAAGTGAAGTTCTCTTATATATGCAGAATTTGATAAAATGATAAAAAAATGTGTATTCCAGATTTAAATGTGTAACCAATTGACTAAATTAATTTTTCAAAATAAGTAATTGGCTTCATTTTTTGAACAATCCTTGCTCAATTTCCAGGATACGACACACGTCATTCCTTCCCTTCAATGTATCAACCGAGGCACAGAGCTTCGTGGCTGATGACAGTTAATATGTTGGAGGGAAGGAATGCGATTCAGAGGAACCTTGACATGCTTGTGAAGGGGGCTGATGCAAACCTCATGAAGTTTAACCATGACAAGTGTGAGGTCTTACACCTGGGTCGGATCAATACCAGGCACAGCTACAGGTTGGGCAGAAAACAAATTCAGAGCAGCCCTGAGGAGACGGACTTGGGGGTGTTGGTCAATGAGAGAATGAACATGAGCCAGCAGTGTACTCTTACAGCCCAGAAAGCCAACTGTATCCTGAGCTGCATCAAAAGGAGCATGACCAGCAGAATGAGGGAGGTGATCCTGCCCCTCTACT